>JBAKGM010048535.1:0-16708 GCA_037177215.1 Asparagus racemosus
TGCTCCAACAATATGGCTGAGTACAATGCACTATTAATTGGACTCAGTTTTGCCAAGGAGTTAGGGGTGGAATATTTAGAGACTTTCGGTGACTCTCAGCTGATTGTTAATCAGATATGAGGAGAGTACGAAGTTAATAATTCAGATTTTGTCCCATATTATGAAGCGGCAATAGAGATGGTAGAATCACTAGAAAGTTTCTTCATCGAATATATACCACGTCTCCAGAATGCCTATGCGAATACACTAGCGGCATTAGCTGTTTCGTTGGTGCAACCCCCGAAAACAGAACAATTGATTACTGTGAGGATGCATCAACTTTTCATATCAGAATGCGCTTTGGACATCAAAGAAGCGCGTGCCACTTTAACGAAACTTGAACCTCGAGATTTGTGTTTACCCATTATAGATTATGTCTTATATGGTATTTTACCATAAGATGTAAGAGAAAGGGAATCAGTCTGAAGAAGGGCACCGGGATTTTATTATAACATCGCGACTCAAACTCTCTATCGTCGTACATATGATGGCTTACTACTCTGATGCCTTTCAACTGAGGAAGCAGAAGAATCCCTCAAAGAAGCACATGATGGGACCTATGACGCACATCAACCAGGTCCTAAGTTAGGAGATCGACTAAGGAAATCGGGCTATTATTTGCCGACCATGATCAAAGATGCAATTGTATATGCAAGACGGTGTCACGCATGTCAACTACATGCTTGTTTGGTGTAAAAATCTCGTCTGTATTTGTAGTGTCATTTGTTTACAAATCAAGAATGGCTTTTTACAACAGAAGTGAAGGGTTGGCCCTTCTTGTTTTTAATGTGGGTTCGTTGGTAGCGATAGGACGCCTCCCTCGATGCTCGAGTTGAGTTTGCTTCCCTTGGACGGTTCGATCGACGTCGTGGGTGGAGAACTTCAGTACATAGTAGAAGCTCCGACAGGCTTGAGTTCGATTCTTCCCGAGCCTTGCTCGCTTGGGTATTGCTACGATGCAAAAGTTCGCAAAGAGCTAGAGAGTCTCCGAATCTGAGAGTTCAGATTAGGATTCTTAGGGTGCCAAGCAACTGAGCGTCTCAGTGCTTTGCTAGCTTCCTACCTTCTGAGAAGAACCAAGCCTAGAAGACCAGAGCCAAAAGCAAAACAAACCCCAGCCAAAAAAGCCCCCTCTCATGTGGAGATAGTGGCTTATAAATAAGCCAGGAGAGGTATGGCCATTCCCTTGATTCATGGGACATGGCCATGCCTAGCTGAGGAGAGCCGTACACCCTCCCCCCTGTGAGATGTGACCACTCGGGTGATGGGAGCCATGCCTCATCATTACCTAGGGCATGGAAAGTGGGTAGGCCCACTTCCCAATATGGATGGCCACCTGCATTGTTCAGGCGAGGCTAGTAGCTGATCATGCGAGCTCAACCTCTGGGCGAGCTTTGGTGAATTAGCGAGGTCAAGTGGCAGGCCCCGCTAATGTGGCGAACTGGCGGGGCCAACCGGCGGGCCCCGCCAATGTGAGTTGGCATCTTTTACTTAGAGGGCGGGCGAAGCATTTAGGCGAGCCCCAATCCCCCAGGCGAGCTTGTAGTCGAGCTTGCTTTATGTAGGTGAGCTTCCGTTGAGTTCGTGCAGGCGAGCTCAACGAGTGGAGAAGGCCTCGTGCAGGCGACCCTTCCTCTAGGCAACATTGAGTTCGTTGCTGGCGTACTCAATGTGTGAGAAGGTCTCATGCAGGCAAGCCTTCATTCAGGCGACGTTGAGAAAGCTTCGTGCAGGCGAGCCTTCATTCAGGCGACAATGAGTTCATGCTGGCGAACTCAACGCGTGAGAAGGCCTCGTGCAGGTGAGCCTCCTATCAGGCGGGATTGAGTTCGTGTTGGCGAACTCGACATGTGAGAAGGACTCGTGCAAGTGAGCCTCCTATCAGGCGGGACAGGCATTTTTTACCACCTACAAGACCTCCTTCAAAGTTTTCAGACCCAATTTGGGCTTCAATGGAGTCTGGAATACTTTGAATGAGAGAGGACTCACGCCTGTGGGTTAATTAGTTTAGGCGAAGTTAATGGGTCTTTGGCGAGCGTAACCGTCAGGCGAGTCGAACCGTGAGGCTTGGCAGTGCTCAGGCGAAGGTTAGTCGGCGAAGAGTGGGCCACGTGTTTGCCTGTCCGCTAAGGCAGAGGGGGTACGTCGGTTCACATTAAATGTGATCTGGCGATGAACATCTCGTCCTTCGTGGACTGACGTGGGCCATCAGTTAGACGGCACCTTTGATCTCTACCGTCCACCGCGCTGGCGATCGTGCCCACACCGCCCACTCTGGGTCGTTGATGCAGAATTTCAACCGTCCCGCCTTGTTCGTAGCCGTTCGATTTAAACTGCTAGATCGGACTGCCATAGATGTCCTGATCAAACAGGCTGTTGAATCTCGGCCGTCGAGATTCTCCTATAAGAGTCGTTCATCTTCCCCCTTGGGAGAGCACTGCACTCATTCGACCATTCATTCAAGTGCCAGAGAGAAAACCAAAGCTTCCTTCCTCGATTTTTCCATGGGCATCAAGAAAGCTGCTTCGAAGGGAAAGGGAGATCTTCCGTCATCTTCCAATGCCACTGACGCCACCGCTAGCACCGCCGGTGTGGCCCGCACTTCTTTTGGTAAGTTCTCGGGGCGGCCATGGAAGACGAACAGCTTGATTCCTCTATGGCGAGCTTGCCGTACCCAGGCGAAGTTCTACTCATTTAGGTGAGTTTTGACTCGTCAAGCGAGTTTTCTCCGTCAGGCGGGTTTTGACTCATCTGGCGGGCTCGCTCTGTCAGGCAAGTTTTACTCTGTCAGGCGAACTTGCTCTGTCAGGCGAGTTTTACTCTGTTAGGCGAACTTGTAAGCTCGCCTGTCTAATGGAGCTCGCCTGTCTAATGGAGCTCGCCTGTTGTAAGGATCTTTTTAGCCAATTCTAACGTTTTTCATGTATGCATTCTGTAGCCCCAGAGGAAGTTCCGCTCAGCAGGCCTCGCAACTTGAGGTCTTCTGGGAAGAGGCCTCTTTTTGTAGAAGAGGCAGATCACTACGAGGCATTGGCGCGCGAGAGAGGTTTGTCCAGACCGAGTGCCGCTGACCCCGAGCCTATCGTGATCTCCGATGACGATGAGGACATGGAGCCCACACCTATGCCTCTGCCATTCCTGATTCAGGTTCCATCAAGGGTCTCCTCCAGCGGATGGAGAACGCTTTGAGATAGGCGGTCTTCATCATTTATGCCGGCTGGGGTAATTCCATGAGCTTCTACCACCACATGATGGACAGTTTGAAAGAGATAAGGCGCGTTGGTGGCCCTCAAGTAGCTGGGCGCTGTGACTAGAAGCTGCTTCGCTGGGCAGATCTCGCTCATCACTTGGAGGGGTTAGTCCGCTACGACGCCGGTAACGACGTGCAGCCCCTCATGACTGAGGCTCAGGCGAAGGGGCTCCAAGAACGCGAGATTCAGGTGAAGCGTGTATCGGAGAATGAGGCTACTATTGCAACCCTGCGACAGCGCCGTTTGCAGAGCGAACTGGGTGCTGGTCCTTCTGCCACACCAGATTCGCAGCATGAGAGTACGGCTATTCATCACGCCATTATGAAGGAGCTGCGGACCCTCCACGCTTTGCACACTGAAGATGGGGATGCTCTCGATGCCCTTGCTGCGGATAAGCTTCGGGAGACTACGAGGGCTCAAGTTCAGGCAGACTGGGCGAAGAATTTAGAAGCTACCATGGCCGAGCTCACCTCGTTCACCGTGTAGGATTGTGCTGACTAGATTTGTAGCTGTCTATTGTAGTTATGACTTTTGCTTGTATTGTCATAACTTTGTTCAAATGTATTGTCTATAGATTTTGTGGAATGAGCTTCTTCGTTTGCTCTTCTTCCCCTCCATTTGGGTGCTTTCGTGAGTTGGGTTTTTGATCTCACTCTATGGCTAGGTGAGTTTTGCACTTCTAGGCGACCTTGGGCCCCCCAAGAATTGAGCCTAGGCCTTGATCGGCGAGCTCTACTTTTGAAGTGGGCGAGCTCAGAATTCGAGCAGGCCTGTTCTGCCTCTTGACTTGTGCTATCTAGTCTAGTCAGAGCTTTGACCAAAGTTCAAGGCTAGACTTTAAACTCTTTGTCTGGTTCCATCAATAGCATGAGGGGCTTATAAATAGTGGTAGGCTGCCTCTTCTATTTTAATTGTTCCTCCATCTCCCTCTTCTTATGGCCGCTCCTGCACCCTCCAGCCAAAGTGTGGAGATTGCAAGGCTCTGACAAGAATTGGCCTAGGCTCACGACTGTCTGGCGGACGAGCTTCGTATACTCCGTCGTTTGGCCAAGCTTCTGGCGGCTGAGAAAGAGATGCTTGAGGAGATTGTCCACAACCAATCGGTAGTTCGGCAAGAGCTCGATCGTGACAGGGATGCATGGAGCCATGAGTGCCTCGCTCTTCGTAAGATCGTCCGGCGTCTGAAGTGGCATCTAAAGAAGGACCCTTGGGTTTCCACGAGCCAGGACTCCGACAGTGATTAAGCCCTTCCTCCTCCTCCTTCTTCTTCTTCTTTTTTTTTGCTTTTGTTTAGGACTGTGAGTTTTGTTCGAATGTATTGTCACAGCTCCTCCTGTAGTTCCCCCATGTCCTATAATGAATTTTGGTCTTTGCTCGTATTTGCATGGTGTTTAGCTGCATCGTGGACACACGTGTGTCGAGCTTCTGCGCAATGGGCATCACCTTTATGCGAGCTCGATCTGTGGGGTGAGCTTGCATTCCTAGCGAGCCATACTCGGTGGGCGAGCTCTAATTTGGGTGAGCCTTGTGCTCCAGGCGAGCCTGGGTCTCAAGCGAGCTAAAGTCTCTGGTGAGCTCGAGCCTCAGGCGAGCTCGAGCCTCAGGCGAGCTCGAGTCTCAGGCGAGCTAGGGTCTCGGGCGAGCTCGAGCCTTAGGCGAGTTTGAGTCTCTCTGGCAAGCTAGTCTCTGGCAAACTAGAGTCTCTGGCGAGCTAGGGCCCCGAGCGATTTAAGGTCTGGCGAGCTCGAGTGTCAGGCGAGCCTTGTGCTTCAGGCGACCATAGAGGCTCTAGCGAGCTTGAGCCTTAGGCGAGCTTTGTGCCTGGGGAATATGTGAGCCACGTGTCTTCTCATTGGCCGAGGCGACGCGAGCACGTCAGATCGCCTTAAATGCAGTCTTGACAGGCGTCACTTCGCCCAATCTGGGCCGTGAATTTTGACATCGGCCTAATCTCGCCCGCTCGTCTGTCGAGCAATCTCTGCCGTTGAGGTCTACTCTTGGCGAATCTCAATCGTCGAGTTTCGCCTATATAAGGCTCCCATCCTCGTCGTTGGGGGATTACTGTTCTCTAAGACAAAACGCACCGTTTCTCTTCGACAACAACTTCAAAGTTAAGCTGCTTCGACGTCATGGCCTCCAGATGGAAGAAGACTATGTCGAAGGGGAAGAAACCCTCTTCTTCTTCTGGCACCACCGGCGACATGCTCGCCACCGCTCACGGCCAGACCCCTCCTGGTGAGCATGAGGAACCGATCGGGGAAGACGAACGGACTCCCGTTCATCTTCTGGCAAGGCTCGCCTGTTCGGGCGAGATCACTTGTTTAGGCGAGATCCCGTCATCTGGCGAGGTCGCTCGTTCAGGCGAGATCTAGTGGGGTCCGCGCGTTCAAGCAAGATTTCGTCAATAGGCGAGGTCTACTCGCTTAGGCGAGGCTTCGCCAACAGGCGAGGTCTGCTTGCTCAGGCGAGATCTCGCCAATAGGCGAGGTCTACTCGCTCAGGCGAGGCCTCGTCAATAGGCGAGGCCTGTTTGCTCAACTCGCCTGTGCTGGGCACTTTTTTTTTTCTTTTGCTGACTGCGCTTCACCTTGTTTTGCAGCCGCTTTCTCTGATGAGACTCTTCCTAGGGGGAAGGCCATTGGACTGGCTGGGGGCACAGGCTTCTCGACCCCCAAGATTCCTGCTACTTGACCCTGTACTTGTCTTCTGTGCAAACAAAACGGCGGACTTGAAACGGAGAGTTACAGAGGACCACTATTTGACCCTGCGGGAGTTGGCTACCGACGTGGCCATGTTGGATGACTAGCGTCGGGAAATGGGAAAGCCCGATTTCTTTTTCGGGGACTCCGCGACTAACCCCTGAGCCATGCTCCTTGGAGAGAGCAGGTGGCTCCGTGAGGTTGAGGGGGTTCGATACTTCCTCCCGAGTATAGCGCGGGGATTCTCCTTGATAGAGCTGCGGTCCTTGTCCGTCCTGAGGATGATGCACTGGGACTTAACCCCGAGCAAGGACGGGGTTACGTGCAGCATCTTTATGCACTCCGGGGCTAGGTACGGGGTCGATAGCTCTCACAAGAGCGTGACCGCTTTGCACCCTAGCCTCCTTCAAAGCGAGGTCCCTATGGGGTAGATGCCTACGGTGGCGGAGACCTTCCGTCATTGTTTCTTCCATGTCGGGGGCCAGTTCCCTCTGAAAGACTTCAGGGCACCCGGGTGGGTTCATTCTTCTGTCGGCACCAACCCTTGGTGGTACAGGATCACCGAGTTTATATTATCAGAGAACTTTGACCTCCAGGGGACAGAGCTGTATGGGGCGATCCGGGCTACCTAACATGGGCTCAAGATCAACGCCCCTCAGTTCTAGAGCATCCTGGAGCTCTACTACCCGGACAACGGGACTTTCTTCACGCCCAACGGGAATTGGGTCTGGCGCTCCACGAGATGCATGATGTGTCAGGGCTACCGATAGGGGAATTCCCTTACAAAGAGTACGTTCCCGGTTAGGCAGAGATCGACCACCTATCCATGCACGCCCCTCCTGTGGTAGAGACTTTGTGGGAGCTCCTTTGCCACTACCACATATGCCTGGATACCCTTGGATCAGTAGATCACAAGGGTCACAAGAAGAGGGTCCCCAGTATTAGTCACAAAAACTGGGCGGACTACCTATTTTCAGGTAATGAGGATAAGAAGGCCCATTCTCCCTCTAGACGAGTGCGACAGGGAGATGATAAACCGCCGGGTGTCAGAGAGCAGCAGCCCCATGACCCTCGAACATGACGACGACAAGTTCTCAGCGGGGATGACTTTCGAGTCATACCACCATCAAGCAGGAACTCCCATCTCGACGAAGGCGCTGCTTGCCGGCTTCCTAATGCTGTGGCTGAAGCGGTGTGTGGTGCCCACGCACTCATTCGAGGCAATCCCTGTAGAGGTTGTCTATCCGGCTGTGCGCCTGGCCTCCTGGCACTCTTACGCGCTAGTATCTGTGATGACAGCGTGTACCCAGAGTAGCCTCCGGAAGTTGTCAGTGCAGTTCTGCCACGTCTCCTTCACTGAAGTCGAGGGCGGAGAAGAGGTGGCTAGGACCCCGAACCCTCGCGTCAGCCTGCCGTACACTTACCTGATGGCTCTGTTCGTGTCGCACTGTAAATGCTTGATGAGTGCACCAACGGCGTGTCAAGACGTGAGGAGCGTCCCGTTCATCTAGCAGCTCGAGACGTGCTCCTGGTAGTTCTGGGACGTTGTTGAGATGAGGAAGGCACTGTCGTTCTTTAGGAATTATGACTTTTTCGGGTGCTTCCCCTACTTCTCGGGTGGGGGTTACGGCGAGTCCCTACAGGACATGCCCACGGTCTACCAGCACACTGGCCTATCCATAGGGAGCTTCCAGTGGTTGGTGAACATCTAACCTGGCTACCACGTCCTCCAGTCAGGAATGACCTGCGTGCTGGAGCCATACTTCCCGAGCCGCTTCTCTCGCCAGTTTGGCTACAACCAGCTGTATGTCGGCAACATCAACCCCCAACTGAGATCTAAAGGGGGGTTGGTTGACGGGGCGTAGGGATGATTCTGGACGCATGCCGGCTACACGGTGCATGTTTTGAGCTGCTGTTGAGGGACCGTGTTCCTCACCACACCTTCACCTACTGCAAGTGGTACCAGAGTGTAAGCATTGCTCCCGAAGGGTTCGACATCCACACGTCGTGTTTGACCGAGCGGCCGCGTTGCCCAAGGGGCCTTTCCTAGGTGCCACGGCAAGGTGAATGCCGTCGCGCTGAGGAACCTGGGTTGATTCTGACTGAGGGTGCCGAGCTATCGACGACCGTAGGCGTGGAAGCGGGGCCGTCAGGGGCCCTTTGGGAAGGCTAGGGCCCAACCTCTTATGGAGGTTTTCGAGATGTCCCGTTCTCCGCTCCCCATTCCCCTTACGATCTGTCGTTCCCCTAGTTCCCAATGGGATCAGGAGCATCAGCGGGTTTGTCTCAGATCAGGGAACGTGTGGAGGAGGCTAGGGGCTCTATTGCGGAGCACATGCAGCTGCCGCCCACCTTCTTTGACTCCCCGCGTCCGTCGAAGCACCCGAGGGAGGAGGGTACGAGTTTCGCTGACGACGAAGAGGCGAAAAGGGCTTAGCACGAAGAGGCACCTCCCACCGCCGGATCCCCTGTGCTCGTTCTGCCGGAGCCACAGGTATCGGCTCATCCCGACGTGCCGGTCACCTCGCAAGGTAAGCATTCCTAGTCCTTTCCTGTTATTTGGCGAAACGATCACGGTTGGACTCAGGTTCATTTAACTTGTCGTAGGTGTGGCTGGCGGGCCTTTTGAGGTTTCTTCGGGGGGGACGAAAGTAGTGCCTCAGACCACGAGGCCGTCTCGTCCCCTCGAGAGGAGGAGGTTAGAGCAGAGGCATCACTGCCGTCTCGTGAGGCATCGCCGTCTACGGGCGAGGAGTCCGGGCCAGAGGAACCTTCCACTCATGTCGGGGTGGCATCAGGCCAGGCAAAAGTGTCGGCTGAGATGGGTATCATGGTTGGGACCGAAGTCCAGGCTCAGGCCCCAGATGGCTCCCCCCTCTCTCCTTCAGCCCGCCTCAGGAAGAGGCTCTTGGAGACGACCGTTAGGGACCTCTAAGGCCTTCTCCGTGAGAGTATTCAGATGGTGTTGGATGGGGACTGCTCGTTTGACGAGTTGAAGCCTATGTTGGAGATGTATCTGGGTAACTTGGTCACTCTGATGAGCGAGGAAGTGGCCTCACCATTTCGACGGTGTCTGGCGGCGCCAGAGAGGGACGTCCAGGAGCTGCTTTCTCTTCGCTCCAAGAATCTCCTAGTCAAAGCTTCTGAGCATGCGTGGTTCATTGCGCAGGAGCAGCAAGCGTTCCTGGACAAGACCCTGGCCGAGGAGACCGCATTGGCAGAGGAGGTGGCCCGCGTGTCTGCTGAAGGGAAGAGACTTGACGAGGTACGCCGAGAAGTTGACACGCGCCTGGCGGAGGTGACTTGGTCCATCTCGAGCACAGAATGGACCATCGTGGAGCTACAGTCCTTTGTGGCGGCGAAGACACCAGTTCGAGAGGCGGCTTTGAAGGATATGAATGAGATTGAAGTGCTACAGTAGCTAGCAGTCTCCGAGTTTGAGGAGAAGAGCCGGGCCTTGGAGGAGAGGAGGACTACCCTCTAGAATGCCGTCTCCATTACTGAGGAGGAGATCCGCGAAGGTCCCCTCACCTTAGAGAGCGACCACCAAAAGGCACTCTGGGATGTTGAATCGCGTCTTAAGAGATTTTGATGCTCATCCGGATGTACCCCTCCTCCTTTTGTATTTTGTCTAAATAAATGAAAGTCAGATTTTTCCTCATCGTCTTTAGTGACTTTCGTGCACACTCCTTTTTTTTCTTTTTTTTAGCAAATCCTCGGCTCTCAACGGTTTTGATTTGCCTTTACCGACCACCGTTTGGATCGGGCTAGCATGCGAGTTGTCTAAGTCCGTCTCACATGTAACGTTGTGCCAAGAGAGTTAACTCTCTTGGTGCTACGATATTGAATACGTAGACTTCATCTTTCTCATGGGAATAGACTACCCGGCCACGTGTGTCTGACGTGGACTAATCTCGAATGGGGGACCGAGATGAAGTCCCCTATGCCAGGGAGGCATAGATTCAGTTGTTGTTTGGGTCAGGTCGACCATAACAACTGGCTACACATGGATTGGCTGCGCATGTAGGCTTTTTCTTCTCCTGGGGTGAAGACGAACCCGAAATAGTGGCACTTCGCATAGTAGGCCACCATCCACCGACTGCTCTAAATATACTAGAACTCTCAGCAAAGATCAGGCCGTTCAGGGATGTTGGAGTGTGATGACCGATTGGACTATCAGAGGTGATTGTTAACATGGCAGTCATGTGGACCCACCATCCTCTTGACAAGGACGTGAAGGTTGAATTTCGTCAGAGGTGTAGTATTAACCCGACAAGGATTTGTTGCGGTCGGGGCAACTTTGAGGACCTGCCATCCTATTGATGAGGATTGGTGGGTTGAATTTTGTCAGAAGTGTAGTGTTAACCCTACAAGGATTTGTTGTGGTCGGGGTAACTTTGAGGACCTACCATCCTATTGACGAGGATTGGTGGGTTGAATTTTGTCAGAGGTGTAGAGTTAACCCGACAAGGATTTGTTGCAGTCAGGGCAACTTTGAGGACCTACCATCCTATTGATGAGGATTGGTGGGTTGAATTTTGTCAGAGGTGTAGTGTTAACCTGACAAGAATTTGTTGGACGAGGATTGGTGGGTTGAATTTTGTCAGAGGTGTAGTGTTAACCCGGCAAGGATTTGTTACGGTCGGGGCAACTTTGAGGACCTACCATCCTGTTGACGAGGATTAGTAGGTTGAATTTTTTCAGAGGTGTAGGGTTAACATGACAGTGGGAGTGATCCCGCTGTTTTGTTAAAGAAGAGCTGCGGAGGAAAATGGGAGAGGGTTATCATAAGTGAAAATCGATCACGACCCCGACTGTCAAAAGCAGTGTATACTCACGTACTTGTTGGAGTATGGTAAGAAGCATTTTATACTCGTGTACTCGTCGGAGTGTGGAAGAAGCAGGAAGATTACAGGTAGTACTTCTTCAGGAACTTACCGTTGACCGGCATCATGATCTTGTCGCTATTTAGCTTGACCACGCGATAGGCTCCGTTTGAATATACTGTCCCTATTACAAACGGACCTTCCCATTTGGGTTGAAACTTCCCTTTCTTCTTGGAGTTGAGGATCATTGGCCGTCGGACGGCTAGAACTAACTCCCCTTCCTTGAAGGACCGGTGTTTGACTTTCTTGTCGAAAGCCTTAGAGATCCGGGCTTGATAGAACTCGATGTGCTGTTGAGCTTCAAGCCGCTTCTCATCTAACGCCTCTAACTCCACGAGACTTGACTGATGTTTCTCCTCATTTGACATCCCCATCGCAAGGGCGACACGTAAGGACGGGATTTGGATATCGAGCGGCAATACGGTTTTGCACCCACATACTAACGAGCATGGCGTGGTGCCAGTGGGGGTACGGACTGTGGTGCGGTACGCCCATAAGCTTTCACTGAGCTTTTCATCCCAATCGCGCTTGCTATGGGATATTAATTTGGTCAGGATCTTGATGATCGTCTTGTTGAAAGCTTCGGCAAAGTCGTTGGCTGATGGGTTGTAAGCCGTGGTAGACAGATTCTGTATTCTGAACTTATCGCAGAACTGGGTGAACGTGAGACTAACGAACTGCGGTCCGTTATCATGGATAAGGCGTCTCGGAATGCCGTACTGGTATATGATATGGTGTTTGATGAACCTTGTCACATTACCGACCTTGACTTTTCGCAGGGGGGTTGCTTGGGCCCATTTGGAGATGTAAACGGTTATCGCCAGGACAAAACGATGCCTTTTTGTTGAGGGTGGAGATATTGGCCTGACGACACCCATCCCCCATGTTTCGAACGGCCACGAGGCTACTGTTGGATGCAAGTCCTCGGGTAGTTGCCGCATGTAATTGGCGTGAATCTAGCACGCGTGGCAGCACTTGGCGTATGCAACAGTGTCACTGATCATCTTGGCCAATAATAGCTCATCCTCCGTAGACGGTCCCACAGTTTGGGTCCCAGTTGGTGGGCACCGTAGGTGTCATCGTGGGCTTCCCGTAGGGCCTCCTATGCTTCTGTTAGTGTGAGACATCGAAGCAACAAGTCGTCGTATGACCTTCGATACAACGTCTTTGTCACCGAGTTGAAATAGAATCTCAGCGCACATCTTTGGACGGAATCCCTTTCCCTACGGTCTTCAGGCAATATACCGTATACGACGTAATTGATGATCGGGAAGCGCCAATCCCTCGGCTCCAGTTGGTTTAGGACCTGGTGAGTGGTATGCACCTCTAGAGCGTATTCCGGTCGGAAGAGTTGTCGGTTCGCAATGGTAACACTTTGGCTCGTCCCTGGTGGTAAGGCTAAGTTGGCGGCCAGTGAAGCCAAGGCATCTGTATGCGTGTTCCTGGAGCAGGGCACGTGCTCGATGCGGAAGCTGTCGAATGATTCGGTTAACTTGATGGCTGCTCGGTGACATGGGATCAAGTTGTCATTCCTGACTTCATACTCTCCCGTCATCTGCTTGACGATAAGCTGAGAATCACCATAGGCTTCAAGGTGTCTCACCCCCATCTTCTTGGCCAGGTCGAATCCGATGAGTATTGCGTTGTACACAGCCACGTTGTTGGAACATGGCTCAGTTAGGGAGAAGGCCCTTGGCAGCACGTGGTTTTGTGGAGAGACCAAGACCACCCCCACTCCCGCAACGATGGACCCGCCGGTCCCTACTCAGGACGCGCCATCAAAGTATAGCTGCCAGGTCTCCTCTTGTGAGGTGGTGTTGACCTCATAAGTCTCGTCTGGCATGTCTTCGAACAATTCTGAGTTTGGCTCCAGCGGGTGGCTAGCCAAGTGATCGCAGATCGCCTGTCCCTTAACGGCTTTCTGCGGCATAAAGTAGATGTCGTATTGTGACAGCAAGAGCACCCATCTCGCCAAGCACCAATTTAGGGACCTGGGTTGCGTCATGAAGACTCAGAGAGGGTTCATCCTCGAAGCGACATGAATGGTTTGGCCAATTAGATAGTGCCGCATTTTCTGAACTGCAAACACCGAGGCCAGGCATTCTTTTTCGACCATGGGGTACCGTCGTTCGGCTCACTGCAAAGTCCTGCTAAGATAGTATATGCCTTGCTCATGGCCAATGTCATCATTTTGCACTAGGAGAGCAGCCAGGGAATGCTCTGTTGCACACATGTATATGAAGAATGGTTTCCCTGACACCGGGGCTGCCAGAACAGGTGGGTTTGAGAGGTAATTCTTGATCTCCTCAAACGCCCGTTGACAAGACTCATCCCATGTAAAAGATACCCCTTCTTCATCAGTTTAGAGAAGGGTTGACACTTGCCCGAGAGATTTGCGATGAATCTTTAGATGTACGCCAATCATCCCTGCAATCCTCTCAACTCCTTAAGATTTCTGGGTGATTGGAGTTCCTGAGTGGCTCGCGCTTTGTCGGGATCGACGCAAATTCCTTTGGTCGTGACAACGAAACCAAGGAACTTGCCACTCGACACCCCTAGAAACAACTTTGTAGGGTTCATTCTCAGCTGATGCTTGCGCATGATCTCGAATACTGTTTACAGATCTCGTAAGTGGTCGTCTTTGCTGCGACTTTTCACGACCAGATCATCTACATAGCACTCCACTGTTTTCCGTAGATGGTCTTGGAAGATGGTGCTCATGGCGCGCTGGTAGGTCGCTCCGGCGTTCTTGAGCCCGAATGGCATGACTATGTAGCAGTATATCCCTACCGGGGTCCTGAACGTGGTATGCTTTTCGTCCTCGGGGTGCATTTTGATCTGGTTGTACCTCGAAAACCCATCCATGAATGACATCCTTTCAAACTTGCACGTGTTGTCGATGATGACGTCCGTGATGGGCAAAGGGAACTCGTCTTTAGGGCAAGCAGCATTGAGATCCCTATAATCGACGCAGGTCCTGATCGTGCCATTTTTCTTTAGAAGGGGCACGATGTTCGATACCCAATCCGGATGTTGTTCTTCCCTAATGAAGCCGGCCTTTATGAGCCTTTTCACTTCCACCACAATCGCTCCCATGATTTGTGGGCGGAACCTTCTTTGTTGTTGCTTGACAGGTTTGGCGCCAGTGCTAATGTTGAGGCGGTGCACGGCAACTTGAGGATCGAGACCGTGCTTGTCCTCATAGTTCCACGTGAAGACGTCGATATACTCTCTAACGAGCGATATGAGGTCTTCCTTCTCCTGGGGGGCTAAGTTGGTGCTGATAAATATGGGTTTAGGATTGGCCTCATCTCCATATTTACCTGAAGGATTCCATCTTCAGTGGGTGGCTATCGCTGTTCGAAGCGACCACTCCACTAGGCCTTGACGTGGCAATCCCACTCATCGTCATGCAGTGGGATTTCCTCATCTCCTTGGGTTTCCATGTTGTCAACTGTGGCCATGTTGACTGTAAGGTTCATGAACTAATCCTCGACACTGACATCTGAATCCCAAGCTGAGGAGGTCGACGATTGGCCGTCTGAGTGAGTGTCACTGGACACCCGGCTGAGGTGGCAACGCAATTCATCGGAGGAGGAGGTGTAGCCCAGCCCCCTTCGGGTTTTGCTGTAGTAGTTGTCTAGTTTTCCTCTTGGCACATAAGCAGGTGGGACCGGAGTTTTCCTGCCTTTACCGTAATTCAAACCCTCATTACGGGTGAAATCGTAACCCATGCCACTCATCATGCGCTCAGCGGCTTGACTATAGAGCATGAACTGTGGGGCAGGCTCGTCATCTTCCGAGTCGTCCCACATTGTCCGTGCGGGGAGATCGATCCTCCCAAAGACCATCTCCTGCTGGCAGTCGTTTTGAGCAGGTATGACAAAGACAGCCCGCGACGATTCAATCATCTGTTCATTAGTGACAAATGATGACTGTACAGGCAAGTGCAAGGTGGAATTACTGGATAACCCTGTAATCAAGCTATCGAGCTCCTGACAGTCTAACTTTGGGCTAGACGAGGAGTAAGCAAATTCAAGATCTTCATTCAGGGAGAGACCCCCATAGACGATTACAATGGGTTCAATGTCGTTAATGACAAGGCCCTCATCGCCTTCTAACTCACAGTTGGCCTCATTACCACTACCTGGGTCCTCGACCGGTGCCTCGTGGCCCGATTCAAAGTCCCGGTAGAGCACAGCGTCGGTGAAGTAATTCTCCACCTCTTTGAAGGGTCACTGTTCTCACTTGCCCGTCATTGTCCACTTACTTTAAGCATTGATGCAATGTGGACGGGACAATGCAGTTGCTATGGATCCATGGTCGGCCCAACATCATATTGTAGGAGGGTTCTGCGTCTATGACGTAGCAGGTGACCTCCGTCTTCATATCGCCTAACTGGCATATGAGGCGAATCCTCCCAAGCGGTCGCGTCCTAGTGGCATTAAAGCAAAAAATAGTGGTAGTCGTTGTTGATAGCCGCTTCTGAGGTATCCCCAGGGATCTGATAGGCGTCAAGGGGACGATGCTCAGGGTTGATCCTGGGTCCACTTGGATCCTGTCTACCTTAGACAAGCTGACATATCCCGTGAAGTAGAGGGGTCTGTCATGAGCCGTCGTGTTGATAAGCATGTCTTCAGAGGAGAAGGTGATGCAGGGGATGTGCCGTCTAGAGGCCATGCAGCATTGCGCGCATCCTTTCCTCGTCTCTTCCTCAGGGGTGGGCGGAAACTGCACGGTGAATGCTTCCGAGTCGGCCAGAGCCTCTCGCAAAGCCTCCCGGGAGGGCTTCGATAGACGTAGGAGCTCATACAAGGTGATCCTAGCCGGAATATTAGCTAGTTGAGCGAGTACGTCGAACCGAAAGGGTGGATTGCTTGAGCTCGGTTTGTCAGCATCCTCCTAGAGTGCTGGTGATGCTCCTATCGGGGGCTTGGCCGAGTTATCTACTGTTGGAGGATACTTCTTAGCGAAGTCTCTCCCTGTCCTTGTGACAAGCGCCGCCGCCTCTCCATCGGAGTCGGTGAGGGTTGCTACCCTTGGCTCATCCCTATCCAGGATTGCCGAGACAACGTTGCAGGACTTACCCTTCGCCTTACTGGCCCGCGTCGGCTTGGAAGCCCATTGCTCATCTCTGAGGAGATCGGGGGTAGACCCACATGACCTGCCCTGATGGTAAAGTCTGCGGTACTAAGCCATTTTCCCGTTGGTTGTGGGGGTCAGTGTTGACGATCCTCAACTCCGCCTTAGGGATAGGCACGACGCCCGCAGGTGCGTGGACTTCGGGTAGATTTGTTGCGAATTTCAAGGTGGCCATGTTGTGGTTACCTTCTTCTAGACCTTCTCTCTTTTCAAGACCCCCGCGTCGAACAAAGCTTGGAGTTTATCTTTGAGGATGTAACACTTGGCAGTTCGATGGCCAACGAACCGGTGGTATGTGCAGTAATTTGGGTCGTCTGTTTTACCCGCTTCCTCCGGTCTGGTGACCTCTGGAAGTTTGATCCTCTGGCTCTGAAGGAGAGTGTCAAAAGTGGGGACTACCCAATCCTCCTTGAAGTCGTAGTGCTTCTGAGGACGCGGCTCGAATGACTTGGGCTTCTGGTGCTGTGCCGCCTTGGGGGCCGAGCTAGAGTCCACGACCATCGTTTCCTTCCCCTTAGAGCGAGGAGGGTTTTTGGGAAAGGCTGCTTCTGTGGCCCCTTCCTGGGTTGAGGCTTCTCAGCCTCCAAACGCTTGATCATGTTCTCCACCTGTTCTCCCCGGCGGACAAATTCCTTCCACATCCGGGTTTCCACAACGCCGATCCTGGACAAGATACCGATCGAGAGATTAT
>JBAKGM010048576.1:0-16693 GCA_037177215.1 Asparagus racemosus
CCTTCTTTTGTAAATCGGGCAACCGATCGAGGAAATCTGTAATTTCTTTTTATCTAAGTCAGTTAGAGAGAGAGAGATTGCATTTGATAGATTGTACTCACTCCTTCTTTAAATTAAATCAGAAGGAATAACATCGATTTTATATTTTCTCGAATTTTTCCCGCGAATAGTTCTGTCATCACAGGAGATCATGCGTCAGTGTGGCCTCGTTCTACGAGCATAAATGACGTGTCAATCAGAGGATGGCACTTCGGTTCTTGAGCATTTGCCTCGTATTCCAGAGTCGATCTCAACTATTCATCAACAACCGAGTCAACCGCTATGATCTTGCCACGTGCCCGCCTTTATGCCTATGTATATCTTCGCTCTTCTGAAGGGTCTGTTTACATATTTTTAGAACCCTAGAATTCTTTAGTGTCAGAGAGATTTTCAATCATCTTCTCTATCTTCCAACATTTTTTATCCATGGCTTCTTCTACTTCCTCCGCTGTCGCCCGCAACGAGGCCAGGATCTATTTGTGGAGGAAGTTCCATTCCAAGATGTATGCTATGGAGCTCGAAAGCTACTAGGACCAGTTCGATCTCCCCCGTGAGTTCACACTGTCAGCACCATAGAAGAATCACACAGTGTATGAGCATAATGATGTCATCGCTCCGGTGTACATCTAACACTTGGAGTATGGACTCTGACTCCCACTCCATCCCTTTCTCTGCCGCACCTTCGAGGCTTTGGGGGTCTCGTCTTCCCAAATCAAACCGAACTCTATAGCCACGTTGGTGGGGTCATGGTGATCTATCACCAGGTGGGAGTTGAACCGACTCTCTGCATTCTTGGCCATCTCCTCAGTGTCAAAGTTGGGTAGAATAAGGCCACTACTACTTCCAGAATTTGGGTGGCTTCAAAGTCATCTCAAATTCTCTTGAGTCGAATAAGGACTGGAAGGAGCGGTTCATCTGGGTCTTTGGGGCCGACCAGATCCTATCTTGCTTGGCTTGGCCTGAGATCAAGAAGGACATTCTGAAGTTAGGTTTGCTCACGGCCAAGGAGAAGTGCGGGCTTGAGAAGATTTGGGCCTATTCAGGGTGCATAGGATCAAGAACCTGTTTGACCCTTCGACCTTGCGGGTGGCTGGCATCTCCAAAATCCCGCTGACTGAAGAAGACACGATTTGAGTAGTGATCATGACTTTGCCGCTGGCAGAGTCGGATGTATCTCAGGCGAGAGCCCCAATCAGGCCCCAAAAATATTTGATATCTGAATTGGCCCCAGAATAGGTCGAGTAGGTAGCAGTGAAGGCTACTGCGATTGCTGATCGGTTGGCAAGGCCGAGTGATTCCACTGCCCAGGCCGAGAGGTCTAACAAAAAGAGGAGGTGGTTGAGGAAAGTGAGCGGCCAAGATCCCTCCGAAAGGCCTGAACCGGAGCACGCTAGGGAGGAGGGCGCAGCAAATGCGACCACCCCTACTCCTTCTCAAGAAGCTAAGGACGGCAAACACTTCACCACTCCCCTTCCAGACGCCCCTCAGATAGATCCGGCCGAAGTCATTGTTGTGGTCGACGAGGAGTCCCCCGCTCGGGCTGAGGAGGTGATATGGTGGCGTTCGAGCCTATAGAAGCCTAAGTTTGGACCAAGAAGGAGATGACATCAGCTTTGTTAACCAATTCAGCGCACCGAAAGGGCAAGGAGCCGACTGTGGAAGAGTCGATAGCGGAAGAGGCGCCTTCCACCCAAGTGGGAGGCATTGGGTGGCATGTTCCCCACTGCATCAATGAAATCCCGGTGGGTGCGTGGGGGGAGCTGAGGAAATTGATGATGGGGATGCCAAAAGTCGGACCCATATATGAGAGGGTGCCATCTGAGGAGAACCGATTCATCCCTCGGTGGGGCCTTGACAAAAGGGCATCAGTCTTGGAGTCCCTGATGGCCCAAGCTAGCGCTATGGATCAATTCCTGCTGCCCAAGAACGACGAGATCCTCGCAGCCATACCCGACTGTGGTCTCCACTAGACCCTAATGAGCTATCTACTTCGAGGGACCTTAGCGGGGCAAGAGCTATTCAGGCACTTCAAGGACGTCCAAGAGGTTTACTTCAAGCTCTAGGAGAAGCTGGAAGCTAAGAAGACGGCCCGAGAAGCCGCTTATCTGAAGCTAGCCACCAAGGAGGATGAGCTAGTAATAATGAGAGTCATCTCTCGCCGAGATACAGGCACTGTGGGGTCATCTCAACCATCTCGAGTCCAAAGCCTATCGTGTTGAGGTTGTGGAAAAATACTACAGCAGTACTCTCAGGAAGGTGGAGTTGGCTCTAGCTTGTAAGGCTAGCTTCGACTACTTCAAGATGCAGCTCTGTTCCGACATCAAGGTCAATCCTGGATGGTTCCACTATCCTCCCCAAGTCACCAATTGCCTTGATGCACTTCGGGAGATAGAGATGACGGGAGGGGGTCCACATTAGCATTGGAGATGAGGAGGGTCAGGAGTCAACCCAGGGAAGGGGTGAGGGCTCGGACAGATATAGTTGGGCTAGTCTCCTAGAAGACAAGAGGGATGAAGAGGTCGAGTCTGAGCTCCAGTCGACTCCTATGCCAACTTCTACTACTGCTGCCCTTCCATGCTCAGCTTTTGCTCTTGGGTGCAGCACCACTCCAACTGCAAGCCCCACGCTTGCTCCGAGTCGGGCCCCTTGAGAGCTTATGTATATTTTTTTAGCATCTTTGTAAAGTAAGTATGCCTTGTATTGTAAATATTTTGACATATAAATAAGAAGATGCACTTTTATCGATTCAATATGTGTACCTTTCTTGATTGCGCTTATACATTTATTTGCAGTTTACCTCCTTTGACATTTGTAACTGAGATGGGTCAACTTCATGCCTTGGTTTTATTTTGATAGGATGCCAAGGTCTTTCAAGTTGAATGAGTCGATGAAGTGCCTTAGTTTTATTCTGAAAGGATACCAAGGTCTTTCGAGTCAAAGTTGACCGAGTAGATGATGTGCCTTGGTTTTTCATAAAGGATACCAAGGTCTTTCGAGTTGAAGTTGATTGAGTCGATGGCGTGCCTTGGTTTTATTCCGAAAGGACACCAAAGGTCTTTCAAGTCAAAATCGACCGAGTCGATATCGTGCCTTAGTTTTATTCTGAAAAGATATTAAGGTCTTTCAAATTGTAGTCGACCGAGTCGATGACGTGCCTTGGTTTTATTTCGAAAGGATACCAAGGTCTTTCAAGTCAAAGTTGACCGAGTCGATGACGTGCCTTGATTTTATTTCGAAAGGATACCATGACCTTTTGAGTTGTGCCTCGGGTGGATGCGAGGTCTTATAAGCACTACAAAAGCATAGCGTTGTAAAATTATCATAAAGCATTTATGTTATATAAGAATCTTATAGTTATAATTACTAGAAGTATTTCTTAAAATGCTTTATATTCCAAGAGTGCTGTAAGATTCTTCCATCAAAACTTTGCAGCCGATAAGTGCCGGGATGTACTTCCTCAATGACAGTGTACGGTCCTTCCTAGTTGGTGGCCAATTTATCGCGACTAGCGTCTCTATTGAAAATTGCTCTTCGAAGAACGAGATCGCCAATGCTGAATCTTCGAGGCTGGACCTTGCTGTTGTAGTGTCAGGTGATGCGTTGCTGATTGATGACTTGTGATCAGAGAGAGTTCTCTCAAACTTCATCAATACTTGGACGACCGCATTGGCCCCATATGCTAGCCTGAATGTGGTTTCTCCAGTGGAATTTTTATGGATAGTTTAGTATGACCACAGAATTTCAGGTAGCTCTTAAACCTAGTTTCCACCCGTCTTGTCCACCTTCTTCTTCAGAGCTTGAAGTATGCACTTGTTAGCGGCTTCTGCAAGACTATTGCATTTTGGATGTGCAACTAAAGTGAATTTGAGCTGTATCTTCTATGTTTCACAGAAACTATGAAACCCCTTGTTGTCAAATTGAGTGACATTGTCTATGATGAATGAGATGGGAACTCCAAATCTGCAGATGATTGATTTCCACACAAAATTGGTGGTGTTGGTCTCACTGATTTTGGCCAAGAGTTTAGCTTCTATCCACTTTGTGAAATATCTATGTCGACTGTCAAGAATTTTTGTTGCCCAGAAGCTATTGGGAGATGTCCTAAAAGATCCAGTCCCCATTGAGCAAAGGGAATTGGACTTATGAGGGGAGTGAGTTTAGTTGCTGAAGCTCGTGGTATGTTTGAGAAGAACTGGCAGGTCTTACATTTAGAGACAAGTCTCTTGGACTCGGCTAGTATGGTGGGCTAGTAGGAGCCTTGGTGAATCACCTTCTGGGCGAGCGTCTTGGCTGTTAGGTGATTCCCGCAAGTTCTCTCATGGATCTCCTTTAGAATATAACTGCCTCTGCTAGCCGGTGACATCAGAGATAGGGCCTCACACTACTGCAGGAGTATGAGATTCGATAAAGGTGGTTATCGATCATATGATATCTTCACTCATTTCTTTGTAGACTCCTTACTTCAGTAGCATTCTCTAGGGGTGTCCCTCCTATCAGATATGGATGAGTGGATCCATCCAATAGGGTTCCGTTGATGTTTCAATCTTCATGATTGACTTAGTTTGAGCTTCACTGATGCTAGGACTCTTGAGGGTATCTGTATATGCGGGTCCTTGACTATTCCCTGAGCTCGATGACCAAGCTTAGATAAGGCATCTGCCCGAGCGTTGAGGGCACGGTGGACTTGGGCAATTCTGAAATCTTTAAAATTGCACAAGAGCTTTTTGATCACCTTCAGATACAGGATCATTTTCGAGTCTTTGGCTTCATAATCTCCCCTTACTTAGTAGACAACAAGTTAGGAGTCAGCTAGGATGTAGACGAGCTTGGCCTTAACTGCTAGGGTGGCTCAGAGGCCTGCCAAGAGGGCTTCGTACTCGGCCTCATTGTTTGAGGCTGAAAACTCAAAAAAGATGGAGTGTTCATGTGTGGACCCATCAGGGCCATGTAGGACTACTCCAACTCCACCGCCCCCTTCTCCAAAGGATCCGTGCACCTTTAATAACTACCACAAGAAGAACTCGGGCAGATCATGTTCGGGAGTATTGCGTTTCCAAGGAGGAAGCACCTTGGTGTCTTGTGGGTCGGAGACTCTTGGGGGATTACCTGTATAAGGGGAGACGGATCGTCGTCTACTATAGATGACCCTATTAAGAAGTCAGCCAGAGCTTGGGATTTTATGGTCGTCCTGGGCTCAAATTGTACATTATATTCACTGAGCTCGACTGAGCAGTTAATCATTCTTTCCAAAGTGGTAGGACTACCAAATGCTTTCCTCAAGGGCAGGTTTGTCTGCACCACTATAGTGTGAGCTTGAGAGTAAGGCCAAAGCCTCCTAGCTATGATTATGAGAGTGAAGGAGGCCTTCTCGATGAGGGTGTAGTTGAGTTCAGCTACCTTCAGAATTTGGTTAGTGTAATATATCAACCTCTGTGTATTATGTTCCTCTTG
This sequence comes from Asparagus racemosus, assembly GCA_037177215.1. Lineage (NCBI taxonomy): Eukaryota > Viridiplantae > Streptophyta > Magnoliopsida > Asparagales > Asparagaceae > Asparagus > Asparagus racemosus. The sequence goes on from JBAKGM010048576.1 coordinate 5,491, forward strand.
AATCAGGATAGAGCTTATTACCTCTTGTGAGATTGCCAAACAGTGGTATAATGTTTCTCCTTCTCTTGGGGGGGGGGGGGCAGAATGGAGCCTTGGTGCTCAAATATCTCTTGAGGTCGTTGAAGGCCTCACTACACTCTGCCGTCCAGCCAATGCCTTCCTTCAACTCCTTGCTTCCTCTCAAAGTCTTGAAGAATGGGAGGCTTCTCTCAGTAGATTCTAGAAGGAAGTGACCCAATACCGCTATCTTGCCATTCAACTTCTAGTTGTCCTTCAATGTGTGAGGCTTAAACATCTACTCTATGGTGGTTATTTTCTCAGGGTTGATCTCAATGCTCCGTTGGGTAATCATGAACTCGAGAAATTTGCCTGATTGCACACTGAAGGCATATTTGGCCGGGTTGAGCTTCATATGAAAGTGTCGAAGGAAAGAGAAAGTTTCTTCAAGATTCGACACATGAGACACCGCCTACTTTGACTTCACAAGGATGTCATCTACGTATGCCTCCACATTGCCGTCGATCTGGCACTTAAATATCTTGTTGACTAATCTCTAGTAAGTGGCCACTGCGTTCTTAAGACCGAAGGGCATCACCTTATAGCAGTAGGTCCCTTGGGCTGTGATGAATGAGGTCTTCTCATGATCATAACCTGCCATTTATGATCTGATTATATCCAAAGGCATCCATAAAACTGAGTAATTCATGGCCCTCGCTCTCATCTACCAATTGGTCGATCCTTGAAAGGGGGTAGCTATCCTTTGGGCTAGCTTTGTTTAGGTCTGTGAAGTCCACTAACATCCTTCACTTGCTAAGAGACTTTTTGACCAGCATCATATTGGATAGCCAATCTAGGTATTGAACCTCTCTAATGAAGCCGGCTTTGAGCAATTGGTCGACTTCATCTGCGGCTGCCTTCTGCCTCTCGGGGTTGGGATGCCTTTTCTTTTGTCGAACCGACTTGCTATGTCAGTCGACCGAGAGCTCATGGCTCACACTTCGGGGGTAATTCCTCCTAACATGTCTTCAGGTCCCCAGGCAAACACATATGCATTCTCATGTAGAAATGTGATCATAGCTCCATGTTGGGGCTCAATGAGGCCTGCCCTGATCTTGACCTTCCTTGACCCATCAAGGTCGATCAACACTTCCTGTAATTCTTCCACGGGAGTTGTCTGCGCCCATTCTAGTTCTTTCTACGTCTGGAGATGGATCATCTCAATTAGCAGGGTCTCCAATACTTCTTTCCCTTTCATCTAAAGCAGATAGCATGATCTGTCCTCTTGGTGATTGCTCCTCACGAACCCGACTCCTTGTGGGATCAGGAACTTCACCATCTGGTGGTAGGTCGATGGGACCGCCTGTAGGTTATTCAGAGAAGGTCTTTCAAGAATAACGTTGTAAGCAAACTTTATGTGCATTATTACAAATTGAGTTTGAACTGTGGACTGGCGAGGATAATCGCTGACCATTGGAGAGAGAGAAATCTGCCCTTCTGGTAGGAGCAAGTGTCCTGTGAACCCAATGTTGGGACCTCAACAAGGTTGCAGTTTGGAATTGTCGATGCTCATCTGGTTGAAGGCGTTAATGAACAGGATATAGGTAGAGCTTCCAGTATCATCCAAAATTCTTTTGACCCGAAAGCCATTAATCTTGGCCAATATAATGAGAGAGTCATCATAAAACGTCTCTATGCCTTCCAGATCAGCGTTGCTGAAGGAAATAGGCTAATTTGTCCTTGGTTTCTTCTCACATAAGTTGATATCCAATGCTCATCTAATATTTTCTTCTGAGAGTTATTGGACATTCCTCTTGCTACTAGACAGCCGATGATGGTACTGATGATGCCCTGACTATCGGTATTTGCAGATTGTTTGTCTCGCTGATGTTGGTGATGGGGCAATCTGCATCGAGACCTCCTGTCGGAGTTCCCTAGAGTGGGTTCTCCCCTGTCTCGCCGAAAGGTGAGTCTATTTAGGAATCCTTTTTGTATCAAGTCCTCAGTTTCTCTCTGGAGGACTTTACAATCATCGGTATGATGGTTGTGATCTCTATGGTACCGACAGTACTGCTTAGTGTCTCTAAATCAGAGGTCTGACTTCATGCAGGGAGGAGTGGAATTCAGATATCCCTTTTCTAGACCAAGTAGAGAGCTTGTGAGAGAGAAGTATTGAGGGAAGTGAGGGCCGGCCTCTTACCTGGCCTCTCTCCTCTGGTCCCTCTTGTCGGACTTGTTTGGCTTGGAGTCAGTTAGGGGGATCCTTCTTTGTTTTCTCCTTTGGAGAGGGCTCGCCTTCTGCCAGTGATGCTGTTGCTACTGCTGCTTTTGCTTCTCTGGCCATCATCTTATGGGCTCGAGCGTCTTCCGCGTCCATGTGCCCTTGTGCCCTAGCCATCAGTTGTTCATAGTTAGTGACTCGATCTATGATGAGCGAGTTGGCCAGCTTATTGTTCTCTAGTCCCTAGGGCTTCCCCTAGGGTTGTGCCTCATTTGGGACAGGGTGGGGGCAGCGACGGCGTTGCTACCAAGCAGCGTCGGCTGATCCCTGGTAGGCCTTAGCTACGGTCCCTAACTGCTGCATCGCCAGCGATGGTGACCCAGCGCCACCGTCTCCCACGGGCCCAACCATGGCTGTTTTCTATTTTTTAAAAGCAGATTCCCACCGTTAATGACTAGCGCTGGTAGTGGGGACTTGCTAGGACTCCAACGCTCATCGTCGGGGTCCCTCGCCTCCGGTCCCGTTGTCGCCAGTGCCCCTGGCGCCGACAGCGGTGAGATCTAGGGTATTTTATTATTTTTTCTTTAAATTTTTAGAAAATAAATATTTAAAACAATCTAAAAAATTTTCTAATCTTGAAAAAAATAATAAATTCCTAATTTATTAAAATTGCGCATCAGTTCATAAAAGTTAAAATTTTAATGTAGATCTGACATCCCAATTATCAAAAATTAGTTTTTTTTACACAAAGAAGAAAAAGAGGATCAGCTTGCATGATCCGGACCAGCCATCTTGCACAAAAAGAAGAAAAAGAAGCCCTACGGTGGGCGCCAAACTGTTAATGTCAGTTATCAAATAGGAAATTAAGTATGGATTGTTTAGGGTGTTAGGGTTCCTCAATCTTCTTTAGATAGTTGGTCTTTGAGCAGAGAATCCAATCTTGCACATGAACAACACATGAGAGGATCAGAATTAGGATCTCCGGTAATTCCTCCTACGATCAAGTCAATAGTGAGCTTGAGTGGAGAAGAAGAATGAGTAGACAACATCTTTCTTTTATAGCAGATCCCAAATGGCAGTTGTGTAACTTTGATCGAGTCCAAACAGGCAGCTTAGTCGGCAGCTACTTTACATATGTCAGCTGCAGAGGGGGATGAGTCAGCTGCGGGTTTAATGTGATGGTGATGAGATATGCATGGTGCTAACGAGGCTTGATGAGTCATAAAGACTTTCGGGGCTAGAGCAATGATGATTCTGATCATGCATTCAATGCGATGGTGATCGACTATTGGCGAGGGATTCAAGGACGAACCACCTTTCAACTCGTCTCTACGAGAGTGTCGACAAATGATGCCTTTCATCTCGGTCTTGTGCGGGGCCCGACAAGTACCGCTTTTTTATTCAACCATCTTGGATTCGAAAGTTCTCGACCTGACCTAATGGGGTGCAGAGGAGTAGGGTTAGCTCAAAAAATAATTAGATCAAGAAAACTTGAAAGAATTGTTTTCTATGCAAGCTGAGCATGCAAAAAATTTGTTACTTTTAATTCAAATTCTAAGTTGGACCATACTAGAGTATACTACTTTGAAAGTTATTTCTTAAGAAGATTGTTTAGAGTTATCATAAATGTTTAATTTGAGTATAAAACTAACTAAGAATTAGAAAATTTAAAATTTATCAAGTAGATCAATTATTAACTAACCTTTTCAAGGTGGCAAGTGACAATTTTTTTAGGGAAAGAAAAGAAAAGAAGAAATTGTAAAATAATGAGAAAAGATGACTTGTCCCCACCCTCACACCGAAATTTTGCATTGTCCTTAATGCAAACTCTAGGATGCACAACGTAAAGCAGATAGTAAAGAAGGCACTTACATTTATTCGTTTGACTTAGAATAAGGATAACATGATAAAAAATTTGCAATTACCTTTGGTATGAAGAGGATGGAGCCAACAAAAAACACTTTTTTTTCCTTTTTTCTCTCATTTTTTCATTTTTCTCATTTTTTCCTTTTTTTTCAAAAGAACAAGAAACTCTCAAATGAGAGAAGAGTAAACATTTTTTATTTTGATACAAAGTGTAAAGATGTAGAATAAAAGATTGAAAATAAAAAGCTCACACTCTACATTGATTCCTACCTTATTACTAAAAATTCTACCTCAGATTTTATAGAAGTCTAAAATGAGCAAACTCTATGATGTGCTTAAATTTTGTACTCTCAGATGTTTTTAATAAATTCCGTAACAATTAATAGCATGCATGTTTTTTTAGTTTCCAGTATTGATCAATTAGAATGGTAGTCTCAAATTTGAACTCAGGTTCCACATGAATGAAAGTTTGTCCTAACACAACTAGTTCTTTGAATATTTTTCCTCAAACTCAAGGTTCATAGTTGAGATATAACATGCTGACTGTTTTATATCTTCTTGGAACCTAAGCTCATCAGCAAAGAGCTCATCAAAGCTGAGATCAGTGAAACTTGTGTCTTACTCAGTGTTTTTCTTCTTAAAGACTAGTTCTGATTCAAACTCCTCTAGTATCTTGAGCTCATCACTAAAGATCTCCTCGAAACTCAGGTCTAACTCACATTCTTTTTCTAACTCTTCATTTGATGTTTCTTGAATGAAGTTCACTTCTAAGAATTGATCTGATGGATCACTCGGCTGATTTCCTAAATTGAAGATGTTGAGATCTACAGTCATATTCCCAAATGATAATTTTATTTGATCGGTTCTATAGTTAATAGAGTATTTGAAGTAGCTAAGAATGATCTTCCTCTAATAACTAGAATCTGTCACTTAGGATTGAAAATGGGCTGTATTTACAAGATTATGAAATCAATTAGAAAAATGAACTCCTCTACCTTAATCAGAACATCATCTATCTATCCCATAGAGATTTTAATAGATCTATTAACTGACTGTAAGGTACATCTGGTTGGTTTAAGTTACACTAAGTTGTTGGTAAACCAAATAAGGAAGCAAATGCACACTCGCACCTAAGTCTAAAAACACCTTATCAATGAAGGTATTTTCCATGACACACGAGACAGTAGGACAACCAAGGTCCTTATGTTTCAGGGGCATGAGATTTGAAAGCATGTCACTGATATTGGTAGCAAGAAAGACTTTCTCTAGAACATTTATTATTATCTTCTTAGTGAACAAATCCTTTAAAAATTTTGCATAAGATGAGATTTATTGGATGACATCTAAGAGAAGAATATTGACCTTGACCTGCTTAAAGGTTTCTAAGATCTTCTCCATCTAAGAGAGTCTTTTCTAGGACTGAGTTTATCTAGAAAGGGAGCAAGGAGCTTAAACATATCAATACTAAGCTCAAGTTCGGTTTCAGGTTCGTGGTCATTAAAAGAGAATGATTGATGAAACGAGCTATAAGAAGGAGAGAGAGTTTATTCAGATTCAATGTTTTAAATAGGAGAAGAAGAAGACAAATTTTTATCCAAAGGCATTCTAACTTGATTATCTATCTCCTTCCCTAACCGTAATGTATGGATTGTATTCACCTGAGCTAGGTAGGTTGAACTTGATCCAATATCCTTAGGGTTTGTAACAGGTTGACAAGAAAATTTATCCTTCTCTCTTTTACTCACGGAACTACCTAATTGACCAAGTTGGGGTTTCTAACCTAGCTATGGCTTGAGTGTTGGAGTTGAGAAATTGACTAGTTGTTTGCATGAAGAAATTTAAACTGTTAGATGACTAAATCAATATGTTAATGGTTTGAGTAAAAGCTTTGATCATGGCCTCTAAACGCTTTTCTAAGGCACTAAAAAATTTCTCATGATATGAACTCAGTGGAATAGGATTTACTGCTTGATGATGAGGAGACTGATTTGAATAAGGTAAGTTAGATTGTTGAAAACTTTTCAGTGTATTGAACGGAACTGTGTTTTCTCTAGGAAATTGTTGGGTTGAAGTGGGAGTGAAAATTTAATTTTCCAAGAAATTTTCCTAATTTCATGTAAAATTTGGATGATATCTCTAACCCGGATTGTAAGTAAGAGAAAACAGATTATTTTTTAGAACACTAGAATGCAGCGCTCATCTGCTCTAGCAGTTAATTGTTTCCTAAGAGAGGACATTCCTCTGAAACATAGGCTGGAGAAAGACAGTTATGACATCTTTGGGTAGAAACTTGGTTGATTTGAGCTATGATTCATTCATTAGTTTCAAGGGCTTCTAACCTACAAATGATTGTAGCCATCTTTGCTTTAGATGCTAGGTTTGACTCTAGGGAAAGACTATTGCATTTGGTTGCGAAACTGATGAAACTCTTTCATCATAGTGTTCCCACTGCATGGTTTTCTCAGATAAACTTTCTAAAAACTATCATGCTTCATCAGCATTTTTCTTCATGAAATCTCGTTGACACATAGATTCTAAGGATGCCTTTGAAGAATAATCTAATCATTCATAGATGATTTGGCATAATCGCCACTTTTCTAGACCATGGTGATGACATTGGATAAGAAGATCCTTAAACCTATCATAATACTTTCAGAATGGCTTCTCTGGGACTATCTTCAAATTATGTGTTGCTTCTAAGCTTTACCGTTTTATGAAAATGATAACAAATTCATCTCGGATAGAGATAGAATTTATAGGTAAGCTATACAGACATTTCTTGGCTTCGTCTTTAAGAGCAAATGGGATAAACCCAAGCTTAATTGCATCATTGGATAACTCTCTAATCTTATTCGTAAGACAAATTTCCTCAAACTAGGAGATAAAACTATGTTCATCTTTGAATTCATTTCCTAAGAATTTTAGAAGCATGTTTATAAAGTGAGGTCTAAACTCAAAATTAGCTCCATTAATACCAAGAAGCCTAATTCAAAATGGGATTGCATTTCTAGTGGGATAACGCATGTCTTGAAGAATGGGTGGATTAGGATTTACCATTTTTTTAGTCTCAAAAATTGGTTCAACAAGGATTAAGTGTTTAGTATTATCCCTAATCCAAATTGCATACACCAAAACAAATTCTTTTTGGATTCTTTTTGTTAATATATCTAAAACAAAAATTAGGGAAAAAGATCTATGAAAAAAAAATTTATGAATTTTCCCCTTTTTTTAAGGAAAACTAAAAGGCTTAATAAATTAGTGAGAGAAAAGAACAAGGATAAAAGAAAAACTAAACTAAACAAATCAAGAGCAACCACTTGAAACAATCACCCTTAATTCTACGGTTAAGCTTAGACTCAACTAGACTAGCTCCTAACCAAAACCTCATTGAGTAAAAAGATTAAACTTTACTTGGTCAGTTAGTCAAGTAAGGATAGTACTAGAGGGAGACCAAAGACCAATTAAGTACCTCTTTCCTTATAGAGCCCTTTATGCAACCCCTAAATCTTGCCTTAGACACCAACAAATTTAAGTAAACTTAAATCAGTTCACTTAATGATTTCTTACTTCTTAATGAGCTTGATTCATTAGGGGCCAATGTCTAATGAGTTTGAAAATACTTGGATTTGTATAGTGAGGAATTAGTGATTTGTGAGCTAAAAAAGGGTGATGAAATTCCTCACATCATATTGATTCATAGTTTTGCCCTTAAGAGTACTTTGAAGTGAGTGCTCAAATCAAAATATTCAAATTACTTTGGTGAGTTCCTACTAACTATATGCAATGAAACCCTAAGAATTTAAAAGCAACTATAAAAGAATACCAAAAGAAAAATATTTTTTTAATTAGGATCAACAATCAAACAAATGTGAGAAAGAGAGCTCTTGTTTGTATTTATTATATTGTTAGTAGTTGTTCAAGTGGAGGGTAAATTTTATTATGGTTAATAAGAGAAATTTATTTATTTTAGTTCCTAATTGACTCTAATATGAAAAGCCTAACTAGAGGGTAGAATTGAAAATACTAAAAACAGGACTTACATTTTCAAGCAAAACATTCTTCTTTAATCTTTAATCTTCAATCTTCAATATTCTAGTTTAGTACTTCACAAGGAAACACACAAATCAAATAACCAAATTAGAAAGATCCTAATTACAATCACCTTCCCCAGTAATGACGTCAAAAACTTGATTAGCATAAAAACATGCACAAAAATTATAAGAGAACAACTATTAAGTTATAATATAAAAAGTATATATCGAACCCATAAGGAAGGTGTGTGTTTGAAAATTCTAAAATTGGTCCCAGAAATGTGTGATAAAAAAGGAGTGAAATATAGTGTGTAGAGGGGGAATTGCCACAAAATTTAAAAAAACTAAAATAAGAGAAGAGAAGGAGATAAGGAGATAACAAATAAAAAGAAAAGAGAACAAAGAGGAAACTTAAAAAATAAAAAGAAATGGAATCAAGAAAACAAATAGAATTGGGAACAAACTAAAATCAAGAAAAGAGAAATCAAGAGAGAAATTAAATCTAGAAAGAGTGAGGAAATACAAGTAGAGAAATAAGCAATCTAGAATTGAAGCTACTAGTTAATTTCATTTAGGATTTATGAACTACTCATGTTTTATCATATTTTACTTTAGATTTATTAAGCAAAGATTATCAAACCACTAATTGAAGCAAAATCTATCAAATTATTATCCAAGTAAAATTGTCATTCATGAAAAGAATAAATAACTAGATAATAATTGTTAAATTTATAAGCATAATCTATCAAACCACTCAAGATAAGTATAGGTTATCAAATTCTTCTTCCACAAATTAGTTCTCTAGTTGATTAACTTAAACATAATCATTTTAAGCATAAAGAGAGCAATCCATAAATCATAAAAGAAATTAAACTAGTTTCATACAATTCTAAAATTTCTACAAGAATTAGTTACTCATTTTAGAAAATAAAAATAAGGAAATAAAATATATACTAGAAAGCATAAAAGAAGAAGAAATAGATCTAAACTACAAGCAAGAAAATAGAAATTAACTACAAAATAAGAAAAAAAAGAAAATAAAAATCTATGCTATGAGCATAAAAGTAAATCTACACTACAAAATAAGAATTAAAAAAATGTAGACCAACTGCAAGGCAAGAAAAGAAATTCTGAAAAGCATGAAAGTAAATCTAAATAACAAAATAAAAGAGCATGAAAGTAAATCTATACTACAAAGCATGAAATAAATTTAATCTACCAACATAAAAATAAAAATAAGAAACTATAATCCTAAACATCCAATTGTAAAATAAGAAAATAAAAAGAAAAAAATAAAAACTTACATTGCAAGCGGTTGGCCCCTTGAAGGCAAATATTCATCTTCATCAACAAAGAAGAAGATAAAAATTTAAAAGGAGAAATTTTTTATTTATTGTAAATAAAAGTTTATAATTTTAGAATGTCTTCTCAATTATGAGTATTCATCCTCTTCAAATTGAGTTTTTATAAAAAAACTTTTATACTCAAACTCCTTACTCTCTTCCCTATTTATAGCCTACAATATTAACAAGAGGCATTGGATTTGTCTTTAGCTCCAAGAAATAAATATCAGTCATACACTATTTTTGTTATGAACTAATTGGTTGGCCAATTGGTTGGCTAATCATTTAACCAATCGATTGGTTAATCTATTGGTTCCTAATAGAATTTGATTCTTTGTTGACTTATTGACCTAATTTTTTCCTTGATCTCTTGAGAAAATGAGAGAATTTGAGTTCTTTTAGGCTCTTATTCATTAATTCTCTATTAACCTACAAATTAAGATAAATATACTTTATTAGTAGATACTTTATTCAAAATAAAATGGATAATAAGTGTATAAAAGAGTAATAAAATGTGTTGATCACGCGCTATTGACTGCGGCATACATTTTGAAACGTGCACTTTCAAAATCAATACTATCAACACCCTATGAGTTTTGGAAGGGCGATAAGCTAGTGTTGGATCACTTACGTCCATGGGGGTGTGCTGCTTACATACACACCACTTCTCATCGGGTTGGGAAGTTAGGCCCTAGGGGGAAAAGTGTATTTTCATACGCTATTCCAAACACTCTAAGGGATATGTGTTTATAGGGGAGCAGGATGATGGGACTATGACTGAGTTAGAAACACGGGATGTTGAGTTCCTCGAGGAGGACTTCTCACATAGAGGAGAGATAGGTTAGTATTTAGGTTTGTATGAGACCGAGGAGGCTGTTATGGAGCTAGTGATGAAAGATGAAGAAGTTCCTCTACTACTTAGTGGAAGTGAGATACCTACAAATGACTTGGAGCCATCTATGGAATCTCAACCTCGGAGATCGTAACGCAGACCAGTACCCAAGTGACATTTTGAATCGATGGGGAAGTGTTCATGGTAGCACCACATGATATTGTGGAACCCAAGTCGTTTGAGGATACTATTTCTAGGTCTGCAGCGAAAGAGTGGAAGGTAGCGATGGATGAGGAGCTTGAGTCTATGAGGAAGAACCAAGTCTGGAACTTAGTGGATCTTCCAACCAGACCCAAAACCATTTAGAACAAGTGGGTTTTCAATGTTAAGCGAAAGGAGGATGGGACAATCGAGAAGTGCAAGGCACGCTTGGTGGGGAAGGAGTACACATAGAAGAGTGGGGTGGACTATGAAGAAGTGTTTTCTCTGATGGTGAGAATCGACTCTATTTGCATGATATTGGCTCTTATAGTGAAGATGGATCTTGAACTAGTTCAAATGGCCGTCAAGATAGCTTTTCTCTATGGAGAACTAGAAGAGGAGACCTATGGATCAGCCTACTAGCTTCATTGCTAAAGGACTTGAACACAAGGTGTGCATGTTGAAAAGATCCACCTATGGCTTGAAACAATCTTCTAGGGTGTGGTATTTTCGGTTCCATCGAACCATACTGGGTTATGGTTTTTGGGTGATTGTTGGAAAATAACGAGCGTTACCTCCGGAGTTGCAAGTATACAACTTCATTCAAGTTATAGTATAAAAGTTATCGATCCCACGAGGAACGGGAAGTAGGAGTTATTCGTCAATATTGGTTCTTTTTAGATTGTGCGCGACAATTAGGAGTTTTATTCAA
>JBAKGM010048610.1:0-16687 GCA_037177215.1 Asparagus racemosus
GAGTCTGAGCAATAAATTAATTCTCTTAGCTAATTTTCCTCACATTTATTTTGAAAATATTACTTCAGCTACATTTTGAAGATATTGTTTTCTAGCTAATTATTTTCAATAATAAAAAAATAGAAATAAAAATGATATCTCACATAACCGTACTAACAACATCGTAATCAACGTCATTCAACCCCACGCAGTTCACAGTATAACACGATTTATTCCGATGCATTTAATATTTCATAAATAATTCTAAAAATATGAAACACGCCTAAACAGTACGAGATCTTGCATATGATAATTCTAAATATTCTAAAAATATAAATACAAGTCAACGAGTATGGAATCTTGCATATACTAATTCAAAAATATTTTAAAAATATAAATACGAGTCAAAAGGTTAATAGGATCTTGCAGGTGGTAATTCTAATATTTTAAAAAATATATATAAATACAAATCAAAGATCACGAAATCTTGCATATGTTTGTAGATAATAATTCATATATAATTCTAAAAATATAAAATACGAGTCAATAAGAGTACGGGGTCTTGCCTCGGGATATCGTCGGATGAATTGACACGACTCGGCTGTGATTTCGGGCATGACGGCTGCGGGCGGGGATGACGGAGTGGTGCAACGGCGAGATAGCAGCGAAGTGAGGGCCCGACACGGCTCGCGGGGCTATCGACGGTGAGGTGGCAGCAGTGGTGGCTGGCCGGCGGTGCTTGGGTGGCTGGTGGAAGTGGGTTGAGAGGGTTCGTGGTGGCGGGGAGGCGGAGAGGGGCTGGCGTGGCTGCGGGGAGTCGAGGGGGTCTAGCGTGGGTTGTGGTCGGCGGCAGCACTGGGTGGATGGCGATGACGAGGCTGAGGGCGTGCTGGTGATTGGGAACGAAGGAGAGGGGGTGGAGCTACGGGTGGCTGGTGGATTGGGCAAGGTGGGGCTGGCGGAAGCGAAGGTGGCGCTAGGAGGTTTGAGGGGCTGGGGGTGACGAGAGGGAGGAGCGGCGGGTAGCGTTGGTCGGAGCAGCGGCGTGGTCGGCACGAAGAGAGGAAGAGGGGAGGGTACGTGCGGGGAAGATGAGCACAAGAGTTGGTGGCGGAAACGAGGAGAAGAGAACGTGGTTTTGTTTTTGTTTTTGTTTTTTTTTTGTTTGTGCAGCTACAACGAATTGAAGATATATACATATATATGTGTGTGTGTGTGTGTGTGTGTGTGTGTGTGTGTGATTAGGGTTAGGGTTTGGGGCCTTTGGGCTAGGATTAGGGTTAATCACACGTGTAATTACACGTAGACTAAATACCGCTATTTATGTATAATGTAATACAGTTATAAATAATAAAAAAATAATAAGGAAAATTTTTATAACGATTAATATAATAATAGTATTAACTAAATATTAATAATCTCAATCATTAAATATAATTAATACAATATCCAATTATTTAAAACATCATATAATATCCAAATATTTAAAATTTCATTTAGTATTTTAATATTGAAAAAATATGTATCGAAAATTCACGGGTGTTACAGAGAGAGAGAGAGAATGAGAGAATGAGTGGGGTTTATATAGACATGACATGCGTGCTTTGGGAATGGAAATATAGGTAATTTGGAGGGTTTATTCGCAAAGTTCTCTTCCACTCATGGTTGACCAAATTATTTAAGTGTGTTATTTAGAGAGTTTTTAAAATAGGTATTTATCATATTAGATTAACTTTAATCAAGGTCTATAACATGGTTGGTTAGGGTTCCCATGCTAGGTTTTATATGCATAGTGATATATCATATGTTTCTATTATGCTATGCCGTGTTGTGTTATGACTTAGAATCTATGGACATTTTGTATATTGGTCTAGATGATACCTTGGACTTTTATTTTGCTCAGTTAATTATCATGAGACTTGGCCCTAGGGGTATGTATGATTAGGCACCATGATGTGGTGTATACATGATGACGATGATTGCTTATGTTTGGATATTTGGTGTGTCTCTCGCGACACTAAATCAAGAACATTTTCTATTTGAGCCAAAACAAATTCTTTATTTGTGATACATTGCAGCTGTAAGTGGGGCTCATGATACTCTACCACCAAAAACTTGATTAAGTATAAAACATGATAAACTAGGAAAGAAAAACCAAGAAAGAGATCAAGTATTAGTGTGTTCAAGTCATGAATGAATTGCTTTGATATGTCATGGGCATGTTTCATTTGCTTTGGAAACCCAGTCAGAGAGGGCATCCACATGATGGATGTTCTCTATAGTTTGAGTTATTCAGGCATATTGCTTGACATATCATGTATAACAAAGTAATAAAAAAGTTCACGTGGTCAATTAAGGGGAGGGAATTGGACATCTCATAGATAATGTCTAGCCTGGGGTTGTGTTTCAGCGCTACACCAAATACACATTATCTCATAAGACCTTTCACAAACAAGATTAAGTAAAATATAATAGTAGTTAGATGCACGCACTAACCTATGCATCACAATAAGTATTTAGGCGCATGCTCGCTCTGTTGATCTCTATTGTGTTTGTATCTCTGGTTGTCTACTAGTTCTATTTTTTAATTTGGATTTGAGATGCCTGGTTTCCTGATCATGAAGAAAAGTGAAGTGATACAGTTATATAGTCATTCTTATGTTTTTACTAGCCATGCATCTATGATACATGTTATATATGCACAAAGTATTTCATTCATTTTACCACTTGCTAGACATCTTTCTGACCGTCTTAGTTTGCACATCAGTGATGAATCCGAACACATCATCTTTGCTTTTAGGTATAGGTGGTTAAAAAGTACAAACTTGAGACCTCGCGTGGACCTAAACTGGCATGTACACTGACAAGTAGTATGGAGATAACATGAGCAAACTCTACACACCATACAAAAGATGAGATGACCTCTCCCTCACAAGTCTAATTGCAACTAATGCTTATTTAATGCATTGATTTCGACAAGCCAGCAACACATGTAAGTCGAGATGCATGGTCCCAAGGCAACTGTAAAGGCCTCCAAAACATACTGAGGTGGGGTCTAGGAGGTATATAAAAATTAGGCTTGACCTAGATGTAAGATGGAGGATAGACCTGCTCAATTCTTATATACACTCCTATCCAAAGCATTATTAAAGTACAAAATATAACAATAATTAGGCACAACTTCTAGAATCTCAAGTTGATGTAGAATCCATAGAATACCAGAATAGTAAGAAAGGCTTCAAGGAATGGTATTAGACCATATAGTCTTAACATAGAGTTAAAATATACATCATCACATGTCTAACTACTAAAGAGAACTGTAAAAAAAGTAGGCAGAGAACTAGATATATATATTCTTCAGCTTAAGCACTTGTGCTAGCTATTCTTCATCAAGATCTACAATATCCTTACCTCTAACTTGATCGCTACCTGCGGGTGGATGCGGAAACAATAGGGGTGAGCCTAAGGCTCAATAGGCAACCATAATCAAAATCTTGGGTACTAATGTAAAGGGGAAAATGAAAGGATAATATAGACAATTGAAATTGAATCTCATAGATATTAGCAATAAGCTACCAACGCTCACATTATAATCATTGATTGAAATAAAACTTGTGAATATCAATAATGAAGATCCAAGCTCTAATATTTAGGATTTAAGTTCTTGATTATGAGATTCATCAATAACAACCATGCATATCTTTAGCAACACCTATGGTGAGTTGCCTCACACAAGGCAATCTCCCTCAGGACTTAATTTTATTTATCATCCACTGGTAAAGTTTACTTCTCACGGGGCACTAATCCATGAATAAAGAGCGTCAACAAGCCAACAAATAAATGAATACTACCATTAAGAACAATAGACTCATCCAGGCAAGACAACTTATCATAACATAACCATTTATGAAATTTCAATGACATAGTATTGAAATGAATAAACGACGATATAGCAATAGATAAGCAATCGACAAATATCTCAAGCATGAGGTAATTCAAATAGGCTTTCACAAAAGCAAAAGAGTATTCAAGTTAACATCAAAATTCAACTCATAGAATTTTTAAGAAGATAAACAATTGAATTCTCAACAAATGGAGAGAGAGCAAGAAAAGGATACCTATCAATGAAGTTTACTTCACACAGAAAAGATTAGTGACTGTGTGCATCTTCCACCATATTGGCTTTAACGGGATAGTAAAGGTTGTTCACATCATAGTCTTTCAACAGCTCCAACCATCTTCTTTGCCTCATGTTAATCTCCTTCTAAGTAAAGATGTATTTCAAGCTCTTATGATCAGTGTAGATGTCACAAGTTACTCTATATAAATAATGCCTCTAAATCTTCAAGGCAAAAATCATAGTAGCAAATTTCAGATTATAAATTGGGTAGTTTTTCTTATGGAGTCTCAATTGGCTAGAGGCATAAGCTGCCACCTACATTCTACATGAGAACACAATCCAGACCTCGAGAAGATGCATCATTATATATCTTAAACTTATCTGAACTCGTAGGGATAGTGAGAATGGCAGCGGTTGCTAGCCCCACTTCTTTATCTCTTGAAAATGAACCTCTTATTTCTCACTTGATGCAAACTTGACATCCCTACCAGTGAAATAAGTAAAATAGGCTACTAACTAGGAAAAGCCTTTAACAAACCTTATGTAATACAGCTAACCCCAAGAAACTTCTAATCTCCATCATTGAGGTGGGACGTGGCTAGTTTACAACAGCTTCAAGTTTCACTGGTTCCACAGATATCTCATCTCTAGTGATCACATGCCCTAGGAACATTACCTCCTCCATCCAAAATTCACACTTCTTAAACTTGGCATACAACTGCTTCTATCTCAAAGTCTATAATACAATTCTCAGATGTTCTTTATGCTACTTGAAACTATTAGAATAAATCAAGATGTCATTAATAAAAATTGTAACAAATTGATCCAAATATGGCTGAAACATACACTTCATCAAATCTATAAATGCAGTCAGTGCATTAGCCAGTTCAAATGGCATCACCAGAAATTCATAATGACCATGTCGAATCTAATATGCAGTCTTTGGTATGTCCTCAACCTTATTCTTTAACTAATGGTACCCTGACCTCAAGTCAATCTTGGAAAAATATTGACCTCCTTGAAACTGATCAAATAGATCATCTGTCCCAGGGAATGGATAACTTACTCTTAACTATCATTCTATTTAACTTTCTATAATTTATATAGAGTCTCATACCCCCATTTTTCTTCTTCACAAACAAGACCTATGCTCCCCATGGAGACACACTGGGTCTGATGAACCCTTTATCCAATAATTTGTGAAGCTGTTCTTTTAGTTTTTTCATCTCAATAGATGCCAATCTATAAGCAGCCTTAGATATAGGGGTTGTCCCTGGCACCAAGTTTATGACAATTCTATTTCTCGTTGTAGTGGCAATTCTAGTAAGTCTTCTAGAAAAATATCTCGGTAATCTCTCATGATAAGTATCTCCAATAACTTCTTGTCATTCAGCTGATCACTCATTACACAAGCCAAATATCAACTATATCCCTATCTCAACAGTTTAGTAGCTTTTGTAATGAGATTAGGTGTGTGAGTGGTCTTCTACTCTCTCCTTAGAAAATAAAACTCGCACCTCCTTCAAGTTTAAACATTATTAGTTTTTTCAAATAATCTACAGTAGTATGATAAGATGCTAACCAATCCATTCCTAGGATAACATCAAAATCTGACATATCAAGGCATACCAGATCTGCATTCATATTGTGATCACCCACTAGAACTCCACAATTCTTGTAGACGTATGATTCTAGGAGACTATCACCCATAGATGTAGAGACAATTAATTCAGTATTTAATCATGCTAGAGAATTGGTAAACTTGCTAGTAAAGTGAGGTGACACAAAAGAGTGTGCAGATCCTGAGTCGAAAAGTACATGAGTAGTGAATGAATATATGGGAAGTGTACCTTTCACCACATATAGCAAGGCTTGGGCTTCCTTCTTTGTCAGAACAAAGACTCTCCCTTGATTCCTATGATTTTGTTGCATGCTTTGTTGTGACTAAGACTTTTGTGGTGGAGTGTTTGACTGTTATGAAGCATTGGCTTGAGCAATGTGGTTTCTTTAGGTGCTTGCTCTATTATCAGTTGTTCTTCAAGGTTGGGCATTCCCTCTTGAAATGTCTGGGTTAACCACATTCATAGCATCCATCACGAAGTTTGTAATTTTTAGACTGATAAGTGGCACACATAGTGCAGGTTGACGACTTGCTTGACCAGTTAGCTCGATCACAACAGAAAGAAAATTTTGGTGCCACCAACCTCCCAAGCTGGTTTGATCCTGACTGGTCACTTGTGCTGCCTGCATCAGTTCTTGGGCATTTTGCTAACTTTTGCTTCTTATTGTTGGTTTCCCAATACTCCAGTTGGTCCTTTCAACCTCGACCGGAGTTTCCACCAATTCTACATAGTCCGTCAGTCTAAGGGCCACTAGTTTTCCTTAATATTTCCCCTAAGGCCTCCCTCAAATCTCTTAGGCTTCTTTGATTCTTCATCTAACAGATGTGGAGCAAATCTTGATAATTGAGTGAACTTGGCTTCGTACTCTAGTATGGTCATATTGTTTTGTTGCAGCTCTTGAAATTCAATAGCCCATTCATCCCTAACACCCTCAAAAATATACTTCTTGTTCATCAGTCCTATGAATCTTTCCCAGTTAATTTGCCTCTAGGTGGCCCTCTCTTGTCTCAAGACTGCCCTCCACCAATGTTTGGCTTCCCCTCTGAACATGAAGGTAGCAAAGGAGACCTTCTGTTCCTCAGTACAGTTCAGAACTGTAAAATTCTTCTCTATTTGAAAGATCCAGTCTTTTGCCACTAAGTGATCGATCGTTCCTTAAAAAAATTGGAGGTGTGAGCTTTTGAAATTATTCCAAATCTGAGGTAATTGGGCTGATTAGTCACATCTACGATCGATGCGCTATTCTAAGATCTAGTCTAACTGCTCCAAGGGATCTGGTGTTCGTTCTATTTAATCAGCAGGCCACTTATTAACCTTCTTTGCTGCCCTATCACAAGCTAAAGAGCCCTCTCTCAGACTCTACAAACCTTAGCCCTCCTCATTTTGGGGTTGATTTGATCTTGTTATCACCATTATCATCATGAAAACAAAGCCAAGTCTCAGATTTCATAGATTGCTATAGTGCTCAAACTAAAATAATTCTATTACTTGCATGATATATAAAAACTGATGATTTTATTAACATAGAGTACTGATCCAATAGAATATTTTTCATTCACAAAATATTTGCATATACATAGTCATCATCATGAGGGTAAAGTACAATACTCCATAACTGAGCAAAGATCAAAATATACATGACGCAATCCCAAAATACGCTATAGTTGGGTGTCCCCCTATTGACACAAAAAGAAAATATATGATGTAGTGACCCTACCGATCAATCTCTAAGGAGAGGAAGAAAAGCTATCCATTGTGGATTCTGAATCGAAGTCCTCACTTAGGAGGTGCTTGCTACCATCCAGACTAGTATCCTTTTGCTCATCACCCTAGCAGGATCCTCCACTCCTAACTCATCCTCCCATATCCAGTCCTCCTCCATAGGCTACTCTATAAGCTCCTCCTCCACCTCAAACAATCTCATCATGTAAAAGCTCTTCCTCAATAGGCTCCTCCGTAGGCTCTTCCTCAGGCTCCTCCTCCTCCGTACAATCCTTCTCCAGATCCTCCTCCTTTAGATCCCCCTCCATGGGATTGTCCTCCGGATCCTCCTCTAGATCCCCCTCTATCTCTACCTCGAGGTCCTCTGCCTTGGAATCCTCAGCATTGGAGTCTTTGACCTCCGGCTTTATATTCCTCACCTATCATCCCCTCGTTTAGTGGCCCATCAGGAGAGATCCTACACCACCCATAGCAGCCTCTCCTGGGTCAGGCTCATTAGAGCTAAACCTCCTATAATCTAAGCTAGTCGCCCATATATGTCTGCTGCCAGTAGACCACTCTGATTAGTAATAAGATGAATGCAAGTCTACCATGTCTGTCAAAAGTCATCCATCAGCTAATGCAAGTTACAATGTTTATCTATGAATGTACATAAGCAAGACATGAATGCTATGCAAGTGTAATTTCTCTACTATTGGTGTTCAACACTGACTCTATCTAATCCTACATTCCCTTAGTATTCTGTGTAGGACACTTAAGGTGTCAACCTGTGCTCTGATACCACTTTGCAATGGCCCCCAAAATATAATGAGGTGGGGCCAGGGAGGCACATAAAAATTAGGCATGACTCGATAGTAAGATGGAGGGTTGAACTACACAATTCTTATATGTACTCCTGTCCAAAGCATTATCAAAGTATAGAATATAACAATAATTACGTGCTAACACTCAGAATCTCAAGTTGACAACAAAATCTACATAATACCAAAATAGCAAGAAAAGTTAAAGAGAATGATATTACACCACATAGTCTTAAGATAGAGTTATAATATAACATAGAGTTATAATATATATCATTACATGTCCAATTAGTCAAAAATACTACAAAAAAGAGAGAACTAGATATATGCATTCTTCAGCTTAAGCACTTGTGCTAGCTATTCTTCAAGGCAAGACAAGATATGGCCTTAGAAATGCAGGTCCATTAGCATGTAAAAACATACAAATTTTAGATTTCAAGTGTTCAGTCTCTCACAAGTTTTGGTCAACCAAAAATTATCAAATCTTGATAAAAATTTTTACTGGAAGAAATTAGATGAGTCTATTTATAGAAAGAAAAGTCTTTTATATTTGTTAGTAATTGATGGGGTCTGCCCAATTGAGTGGGTAGATCCTAAGTGGGCTCAAACAAGTTCTTTACTGAACCGGTTCCTTATACTAAAGGGTTAGGGTTTTGTTCTCTTCTCTATATATATACACTTATGTAGAGATTAAAGTGATAGAGAGAGAAAAATATACTACTGCCAACTCTTTCCTCCTCATCAATCCTAAGATTTGTGCATTAGTCGCAGGGTGATATGCGGGGGCTTCTTGCCTTATCAGAGTGATCGCCCCCCGGTCGTTGTTGGAAGATCAAAATTAGATTCATGGTAATCCTTCAAGAATATTTAGGATAGGTAATCTGTTAATGAGATATTTCAATGTTCATTATGTTCATGTATAGTTTACACTAGTATCTGAGTGAGATTAGAATTGCTCGCATCTTTGATCTTCTTTTAGGATTTAGATTTGTTTACATATTCTAATTGTTTAAATTAGATCTGAAGTTTTTTTATGGTGATCTTGATCTCTGGAATAAAAAGTTAGGATTTTTTACTAAAAATTAACTTTTTCTATGATATCATAATTTTTTTCATAAATTAAAAATCATTTTTTGTTTTTCTAAATTTAAAAAACCTAAGATCTAACTGCCGTTGGCACCAAGGGCGCTGACGGCGACGAGATCTGAGAGTGGCAACTCTGGTGCAGGGAGCTAGGGGCCAGCCACCCGCAGCCGCTAGTGCTTGGGCACCAGCATTGGTAGCAATTTTATTTCTAAAAAAACTAGGAGTTTATGAAACCATAACTGTCACAGCGGCCGATGC
This sequence comes from Asparagus racemosus, assembly GCA_037177215.1. Classification (NCBI taxonomy): domain Eukaryota; kingdom Viridiplantae; phylum Streptophyta; class Magnoliopsida; order Asparagales; family Asparagaceae; genus Asparagus; species Asparagus racemosus. The sequence goes on from JBAKGM010048610.1 coordinate 9,588, forward strand.
CGGGCGTCGGGGACCAACTTCCAAGCACCACCAGTTCTAGACACCAGCATGATTGCTTCTTTAAAAAAAAGAGAGGCAGCAAGTTTTGGGAGGTGATGCTGGATCACCCCACACGGTGGCGCTGGATCAATGCTGCCCTATGGCTATGAGTGGGGCCCATGGGAGAACCTCGACAAAGGTTCAGGGCGATGCTGCCGCCCTCACCGCCACCACAAGAACCACAGCCGCTAGGGTTTTGAACCCCTAGGGGAGAAAGCGCATATGAGAAGTTTTTTTATTTTTTAAATATATCCAAAAATTCAAAAAATTAATTTTAAATCAAAATTTTTTTTAAATGATAAAAATATCTTAAAATTCTAGAAAACATTTTGAAAATATTTGTATTATTTTTCTTCAAGAATTTTAGAAATTTTTGATGTGGAGCTCACTAGATTTCATAATAGAGTTGTTTTTGGATTTAATTATAAAATGCTAATAAAATCATAGAGATTTTGATGGGTAGCTATTCTAGTGGGAGCACCTGGGGCATGCACTGATTTCACGAGAAATAAAAAGCCCTAATAAAATTGACAAGATAAGGTAGGGTAGTTATATAGATAAAAGTGAGATTGTTTATTTATGTTTGTCATGCCACATGTTCAGACGCATACTGCAATATAATAAATAAATAATTTCAAGTGGGAGATTTGGGATAGAGATGGTACTATGATTTAACTACTCAATCTATTCTATCTCTAAGAAATCTAATAATTTATTTTCAAAACTTTTATAACGATTTTAAAAATTATATCTTTGAACACCGTGGTTGGGGCCCTAGGCCTTCTTCTCTTTGTTTGGGATGTAACTTTATTATCAGTATAAAAGGCTTGATAGATAGAATGCTCTTTAGGTAAGAACACTACTCCATGTAAATGCCAATAATCTTAATGTATTCGTAGTTAAGTGCACTAATTCTTCTCTTTAGGTACCAAAACAATTATTTTGATGTTAGTATGGGACTGAGTAGTTTGAGATACTTTTGTCAAAAGATCCATTTTCTTCTGAGAACAGGAGATTTTGGTGAGTACTGAGGCGGTAATATCCGTATCAGAATAGGGTTCAACTCAGACTAAGAGATTTAAGGCTGGTTAGTACAAGATCTAAAAGTGACAAGATTGATCAATGTGGTTCACTGGGTGGACTGCAAAGAGACACAATCTTATCGAGGATTATGAGGATAATCCGAATGCAAAGAGCTTCTATGACTTTAGATATGCCTCTTCGATAAGGATCCGAGTACTTATAATTAAGTTAGATTCAATCGAGATGACTGCTAGGCAGAATATCAAATTCACCTTCAAATGATAACATCTATAATCAGGGATCATAAGATAGTTGGAATTGCGTTGATCTAGGAGTGACAATATCTAGGCTTTACATAACTCCAGGAAAGGCATTTGTTACTTTTATTGCATGTCGCAGATGTGATACATCTGACGATCTACAAATAAAAGTGAAGTTGAAGTCTAAACACCAAGCATGCGTTCAAGGCTAAAATGTCCATTTTGGCCTTGAAAGTTGGCATAAGGCTGAGAGCCTAGCTGCAATGAGTACACTGGGAGATTTTTCAAAATAGGTTCTAAAATAAAAGAAGCTAATGCAAAGGTGAAAAGTCCAACCAATAAAAGAAAGATCCATTGATTTCACAACAAACAAGCCGATAATTTCATGCATGAGGCGCACTACCGAGAAAACTCGGGACTCGTAGCTCTCATTTACAGGGTAGAGGCAATATTGAGTTCTGAGTGGGAGCAAAAAGATCTAGCTGAGGATTATGTAATAGTGTTGGGCCCTAATGCATAGAGGTCTCCTCTAAGTTCAGGGAACAAATAGATGTTTCACGATATTCTACATGCTCTCACTAAGAGTAAGGAGTTGTCTCTTAGTAGTTAGGCTTGTGGAATTCTAGTTAGTTTCCCTCTTGTGAGTAATTTACTTAGATTTGCTTCAAGATTTCTCTGCTTAGAAAAGCCAAGCTAATCACTTAGTTGATTTTAAAATGTAACACATTGCAAGATAACCGGGTTATCTTCTACTTTATATTGTGCCATGAATTAAGATTGGATCTAATTTATAGTATAGTAGACTAAGTCACATTAGAGAACATGAAAAGGCTCGCTTGGGGTGGCCTCCTTGGTATATTTACTAGGGTATCTATTGTTCTACGAGTATGGTCTCATGGGAAAATTCACTAGAAAGTCATTTGGTAAAGCTATGAGCACCTCAATTGTAATTTATTTACTCTGATATATGTAGATTGATATTTATGAAGGTACAAAGTGGAGCATGTTAATTCCTCATATTTATAGGCAATTACTCTATTTATCATGTGTCTCAGATTTTACGCCTAGTTGAGTGCTTAAATTTGTTTCAAGTGATAAATTAGTAAGGTGGATAATCAGTTAAGCAAAAGTATTAGGGATTTGCATAGTAATCGTGAGAGAGTATCTATCTTGAAAGTTTAGGGAATTATGTCAAGATAAAGGAAAAGTCATATGGTTGACAATATCCTATATTCTACGATAAAATAATGTTGCAAAAATGAGGAATATAACTCTGCTCGATTTAGTTCAGAATAGCTACCCATTAGTTCTTGGGAAGATGTGCTGTTGATAGCGACATATATTCTGAATTGTGTACATTTGAGATTGGTACAGTCAATATCCTATGAGTTATGGACGACCGAGGGCCTGTGTTGTATCACTAAGTCAATGTGGGAGTGTTGCTTTCATATACAACTTTTCATTCAATCAAAGTTTGGACCCCAGAATGTAAAAATGTATTTTCATAGTTATTTTAGACACTCTCTAGGTTATGATTAGATATGAGCAATATGTTGAGACAATGACCAAGAGACTTGTGGTATATTGAGTGCCTCGGTGAGGATTTCACACACAAGGAAGAAATAGCTCTAGATTTGGGTTTATATGAGATCGAGGAAACTGTCATTGATCTAGCAATGGAGGAAAAATTAGTTCCTCTACCCTCTAGGGACAGTGGGAGGGAGATATTTTAGATGACTTGGAGCCATCTATGAAATCTCAACTCCCCGAGAGAACGTTCCATGGACTAGTACCAAGTTGATATTTTCGAGATCAACAAGGAAGTGTTCATGATTGCACAACATGTTATTGCGGAGCCTAAGTCATGTGAGCACACTATTTATGGGTCTATGGTGAAAGAGTGGAAAACAACAATGAATGAGGAGTTTGAGTTCATGAGGAAGAATCAAGTCTAGGTTTTAGTGAATCTTCCAACTGAATGCAAGACTACTGAAAACAAACAAGGTTTTAAAGGTCAAGCGGGATGGGACATACAATTGTTGCGGGACACGCTTGATGGCAAAAGAGTACACCCAAGTCGTATGGTGGACTACCGAAAGAAACATTTTCTCCAGTGGTGAGAATTGCCTCTATTCGCATGATATTGACTCTTGTAGCATAAATAGATCTTGAACTAGTCCAGAGAGACATTGAGATAGCTTTTACCTATACAAAATTGGAAAAAGTGATCTATGTAGGTCGACCTATGTTTCATAGTTAAGGGACTTGAGCACAATGTGTACAAGTTAAAGGATCCTGTCTATAGATTGAAATATTTTTCTAGTATGAAGTGTTTTCGATCCTATTAGACTGTGATGTGTCATGGTTTCTAGATGATCAATCAGGACTGTTAGGTCCACCTACAATAAGCTAAAAGAAGTTTGAGATCTGTCATCATATACCGATAGCAATACTGCTGACTAGGTGCAACATGGAGACCATTGGGGATCCAATTGCTAAGCGTCACGCTTTAAGTATAGAAAATGTCTTGACATCTAAGTAGAGAGGAAGTTAATTCTAAGCATCCCTTCAAGGAGTGTGGTGGATAGTTTTGTATGCATACAATAATCGACATATCCTTTGTAGTAGGACTGACGAGTAGGTATCAGTCAAATCCTAGTATGACTCACTGGGATGAGTCAAGAGGATCCTTAGATATTTATTCAGACTGCACTTTGTGTGTTATGCTATGATCGCACAAACTCTCACCCATAGAGATATTCAGATGTTGACTAAGCCAAAACCTGGATGGCCGAGTGTTAAAGCCTGGTTACACTCTCTTACTGAATGGGGTCATTTCTTGGAGTAGCAAGAAGTAGTTGTGTATAGCCATTTTTCCACTTGCAGCATATATGTAGCAATAGACACAGTAGCACTAGAGACAATCTAGTTGTGTAAATTCTTAGAGAATCTTGGTGTTGCGTGACATGTAGAGAATCATATGATTCTATATATTAACAGCATGTTGACTATAGGTTAAACGGTATGCCTAAATTACTTTGAAAAATCAAATAAAGTCATCAAGTACCATTTCATTAGCAACTATGAGAAATAGGAGGTTGTGCTAAGTGTATCCTTATAAGTCAGTTGATCAAGGATCTACTGATAAAGGGACTAGCTAAAGAATGGCTAGTGTAGCACACTTGAGCCTTAAGGTCAATGTCTTTAGTGATGACTTTTACTTCATGTTAGTTGAGACCTTAGACGATTGGGATATTACAGATGATGGCTTTATAAGACATTTATGTTTGTTTTGTCTTTTTCTCATCTATATGCATATCTAAGATTGCTTATGTCTTATTATTGCTTGATTATCATAGTATGGAGTATATGAGTATATGATGTGTACATGGTACACAAAGGGCACTGGGTGCACTATTAAAAAGTTATACCAACAAGTAGGAGCTCTTATCACACAAGAGATCCCCCTAAGCGCTGTGGCAGTTGCCGAAGCTGAGATCGAGTATTGGATGTCATTTGACTTGGAGCATGACTACACTATTATGTTACGGTATAGGACAATAGTAGGAGCACTCTATTGGTTGCCTTGATTGTGTCAGGATGATGTAGTTGTATGCTTATACATTGAAGTGACCAAAGTGAAAACCCCACATCCACTTCACCTATTTATTAACAGCCAAACTAGGGGTCTGACACGCACAAAGTGCAGGCTTGCTGGGAGATCACAGGCATATCGTGGGGCAATATGGCCGGACAAGCTCATTACAGGAAATAGAACTTGGGTCTGTATGGTATTCATTTAATGGTGTATGCTCTTAGGGAGAGAGAAGAAATATCGTAACACGTTGCCATATGTGTGCTGGGACTGGCTATAAGGAGGTCAAGGGATGGATCCCTGCTCCCTCGCTATGTGAGCCTTTATAGATGACCACTAGTTGTAACAACCGTAATTTTTCAATACGTATTTTTTCAGTATTGAAATACTAAAATAATATTTTAAATAATTAGATATTATATTAATTATATTTAATGATTGAGATTAGTAATATTTAATTAAAAATATTATAAGATTAATCATTACAAAAATTTTCCTTATTAATATTATTTTTATTATTTGTAATTGTATTACATAATATGTAATTGGTAGTATTTTTACACTACGTGCAATTACACGTGTATAAACCCTAACCCTAACCCTATATATAACTACATTTTATTTCTTTTTTTAAACCAAACCCAACACACCCCTACCTCGTTTTCTGCCGCCAACCCAAAAAAACGAAGAGAAAAGCTTTCTCTCCCTCTCGTTCTCTCTCTCCCCATCTCTCACTCTCTCTCCGATCACAACCCATCACTGCCGCCCGCACCTCGACCCGCCGCCGACCACCGCTCCGACCACGACCCCTCGCCGCACCCACCAGCCGCCGCGCCAACACCCAGCACCACTCCTCCTCCTTCCCAACCACCGCCTCGCCATCTCCACCGCCGCCCCACACGAGCCACGCCAGAGCCACCACCGCACCTCCTCCTCCATCATCGCCGTGCCCCTCCTCTCTTCCCCGCTCCTCATCCGACCACGACCCACGCCCATCAACCCGCAGCCCCTCAAACTCGTCCTCACCAGCCGCACGACCACCGCCCAGCAGTCCCTCGTCGCTACCTCCACCTCCGCCGGCCAGCCACCCGCACAAACAGCCACATCTCCCTGTTGACACCCGCTACACATAGCCACCACCACTGCCACCTCGCCGTCGGCAGCCCCGCGAGCCGCACCGAGCCCTCACTTCACCGGTATCTTGCCGTTGCACCACGCCGTCATCCACGCCCGTAGCCGTCGCAGCCGTCGTGTCTGAAATCGCAGCCAAGCGGCGTCGATTTGTTCGACGATATCTCGAGGCAAGATCCCGTACACTTATTGACTCGTATTTATATTTTTAGAATATTTGGAATTATCATATGCAAGATTGCGTAACTTCTTGACTCATATTATACGTTGTAGATTAATTTATTATCATATGCAAGATCCTGTTACTATTGACTCGTATTTTACAATTTCAGAATTATATATAAATTAATATTATGTGCAAGATCTCGTACACTTATTGACTCATATTTATATTTTTAGAATATTTGAAATTATCATATGCAAGATTTCGTAACTTCTTGACTAATATTTTACATTGTAGATTAATTTATTATCATATGCAAGATCCTGTTACTGTTGACTCGTATTTTACAATTTCAGAATCATATATAAATGAATATTATATGCAAGATCCCGTACTCTTGTTGACTCGTATTTTATATTTCTTAGAATTATCTATGAGTTAGTTCAGTTCGGGTCAATTTGATATTATACGCGCAGTTAACATTTACATCTTCGGTGAATATTTGGTAGTATAAAATTATTCATGATGTTTAGGTAGGTCAGAATTAATCTATGATTAATTTCGTGCTATTTGGAAGCAAGAATATAATTTTAGGATATTTTTAGAATTTATTGTACTGACGAAAATAATTTTGAAAGAAATTACTCAATGGGAATATTAGTGAAAGTATTTTTAAATAATTTTTATGATTAAAAGGAAATTGTTTGGGGGAGAAAAATGATTTTTGAATAATTTATGAGATTTTACAAAAAAGAGATTTTTAGAATAATCGTGAGAACTGTATTTTAAATGAATGATTTTATAAAAGGATTGTTTGAATTATTAGAGTAATTTTGGATTTATTATTTTAATATAAAAATATTATTTTAGAACATTCATGATGAAAACC
>JBAKGM010048695.1:5000-7500 GCA_037177215.1 Asparagus racemosus
ACTGACCGAATCCTAAATTGATTGAATTTACTTTGATATTGATATTTGAATTTAATAGGTAATTCAACTAAATTAGTAGTCTATTTTTATACGGACTCACAAGAGTCTCTGAATGCTCAGGCATTAAATCAATATTAGTAGGCAATTCCCGAAAGAATAGACTACCTCCCAACTCTTTCCCAGAGACAATGGGAGATGAATTAGATCCAATGAAAATAAAGAGATGGTATTCTATCTTTTTATGTCTTAATGAAAGTAAAAAAAAGAGCAGGCCCCCATTCTTTTTATATTTTGATTAGTAACATGCATTTTTGTGGGATGTCACTGCTTTTTAAGAAATTAATGGAATGTATTTATTGGATTGGTTCATCAATAGTGTTTAATGGGTCATAATTTCCTTTTGACTCGGCGCTATGGATTCCACTATTATTAGTGAGCAATAATGGAATAATTCCGTCATATTTATAGAGATAGAGGACATAATTCATATGGATATAGTAAGTCTCGCCTGGGCTGCTTTAATGGTAGTCTTTACATTTTCCCTTTCACTCGTAGTATGGGGAAGAAGTGGACTCTAGAGGTCAAACTAATTGAGTTTGAGGAATCAAACTGTATCAATTGTTTTAGAGATCGTTTTGCAAAGCGTTTTTAAGGATTAAAAAGATCTTCCTTTCAAAATTTTATTGCCCATTGATTGAATTCTAGCGGAAGAATTTTTTCATAATACTTTTTGAATCATAACCAAAGAGATATTTCAATGATTCCCATGTTTGTATTTCGAAAGGAAACGAAATACAGATAAACAGATAATTGGAAATTGATTCCAACCCAATTCGTCCTAAAATTGATATTTCAACGAATGCCAAATTATAGATAGACAATGAAAAGGGCCTTTTAGAAGAAGTCGTTTTGTATAAATGTATATACACTTTCTATGAGAAAAAAAAAAAAAAAAAAGTGGTTGTCTGACGAGATACTATGGAAAATAAGATCTTACCCTGGGAGAGTCCCATATTATGTATTTACCGCTTGTTTTATAATAAAACAAAAAAAAAAATTATGCTTTATTGACTCATTTCATATGATGGTTCAACTCAAACGTTAAGTTCAAAATCAAATAGAAAGATAATATTGTAAATTGATTTAATCTACATTAAGTCTTTTTTTATTAAAAAAATTATAGAGTACAACTTTATACACTACAATAAGACGAATAGAGAGTATGGTAGAAAGAAATAGATGAATCTTTCTACCATACTATCAGATCACATGTAATACTGCCAATTTGAGTCTGCTTATTTTCATTTCACACCAAATTGAAACCATTTTCTTCTTTTTATTTCTTAAAAAATTGAGAAAAAGTTAGAAGTCAAGTTTTATTCAAAAAATTTAATTATTTTGACTTACTGTTTTTACATAAATGATAAGGAGAAAAGCAGTAGGAACTAGAATGAAGAGTGCAGTAGCAATAAATGCAAGAATATTTACTTCCATAATCTCATCGTTTTTTTACTTCGCAATAACTCGGGATTTGATCCCATAGAGATGATAACCCTTTTGCCTAGAAATTCAATGGATGAATTACCTCTCGATGATATCGCAATATCATGAATAACAATATCTGAACTATCAAATTAATTCATCGTCGAGAGTTGAATAGTATACCATAGGAAGATCTTTTATTCATACCTAATCCAAAATAGAATTCCTGATCGAATCAAGAATTTTTCTATTTATTATTCTGTTCTAATCGTTCTTTTTTAGAATCTACCCTACTTTTTTTTGTAGTATTATCAGATAAAGTATCATTTAATCACTGCTCCACTTCCATTAGTTCGAAATACCCTAAAAATAGTTAACCCCCCCAAAAAAAAAGAGAAGTGAAATGAAAAAAGAAAGAAGTAAAGTTGTAAACCCCTAATGATCTAATTTTCTTAGAAGATAAAGAAGAAAGAGAAATTCCAGTAGAAAAGAGCAAATTTTCCATTAATTTACAGTTTGTTCTTTCTTCGAAGTTACCCTAAAAAGAATTCTCTTGAGTAAAATCTTTGATTCATTTTTTTTTTCTATCACATTATTCATACTGTAACACATCTATCAAGAGCTCCGTGTGCAATTTGAATAAAATAATAGAATTTTCAAAAAAAAAATTCCTAATTTCATTTAGGTTATACAAAATGAAATTAATAAAGAAAGATAGTTTAATCTGGAAACGTATTCCAGGGGGAAGTGGAAGTTATTTTATTTTGGGTCGTTCAAGAAACTCATTTCATTTGTGTATGTGCTCCCCCAAAACATATGGTACTCTATTCCATATTGGATTCCATCAATCGAGAGCAATTGAAAAAAAAAAAGATCCCATTTCCTTTGGGAATCAAATTATGCCCTGCCCCCTGCCCGCCTTTGATAAAAAAGAGAGATGAATTCATGTATTTATTGGATCCGTCGGGACTGACGGGGCTCGAACCCGCAACTTCCGCCTTGACAGGGCGGTGCTCTG
>JBAKGM010048704.1:0-16672 GCA_037177215.1 Asparagus racemosus
GCATGATGCTCACAGCGGAACCCGGATCGAATTGGATCCGGTTGACTTCACTGGAGCTAATATACCCGGTGAAGTAGAGCGGCCTGTCATGCTGGGAATTCTTTGTCTGCATATCTTCCTTCATAAAGATAATGCAGGGCAGCTGATTGGCGGCCAAGTTGCACTCTCGGGCCGTTGATAATATCGGCTCTTCGGGTGCTAATTTAACTTGAGTCAGGAAAGCTTCTGAGTCTGCCAAGGCTTCCAGAAGGGCTTCCCGAGTCTCTTTTGACAGCTGCAAAAGCTCGTAGAGTGTGATTCTTGCCAGGAGATTCGCCAGTTGAGCCATCACGTTGAAGCGGTACGGAGAGCCAGAGCTTCCCGGTTTATCTCCTCCAATCGGGCGATTGAAGCGAGACTGCTTTGGGAGCTGGGCCTCCTGTGGCTGCTTCTCTTTCAGCTTGGCCGTGGCGTCTTTTGTCGCCGCCTGCTGTGTCTTCTCTGCGCGAGTTAGGGGAGTCGCCGCCACCCCCAGCTCTGACAGAGTCTTGGCGTTTGGGTCGGAGATTTCTGGGTACTTATATTTGTACTCCTGCCCGCTCCGAGTGGCATGCACTTCCGGTTCTTCCCCCAGAAATTGGAAGGTGGCTATCCCTTCATCGTCTTCTTCCAGGATTACCGTGGCAGCGTGACATAGCCGAGCTTTTCCCTTCGACTTCTTCTTGGATGACGAAGAGGCTGCCCACTGACCATCTTCCAGCAGGTCGGGATGAACCCACAAAACTTCGCCGTTCGGGGCTGTATGTGGTACAAGCCCTTTCTGGCGCTGCTTGTGCGGGTCATCGTTGACCGTCTTCATCGCTCACTTGACTACCAGCTCGGGCTCAAACCACGTCAGTGGGACTAAACCGAAGCTGATGGACACCGCATTCGCGCCAACCTTCTTTTCCTTGGCTGGCTTCATAGTGATGACTCCAACGTCGATCAGGGCCTGAATTTTGTCTTTGAGGCCGTAGCAAGACTTGGTGGGGTGGTGGACCACCCTGTGGTACGCGCAATATTTCAGGTCATTGGTCCTTTTTGCCTCCTCTTGATTCTGGATCGGGGGAAGCTTGATCTTGTAGTTTTCAACCAAGTACTTGAAGAGGCCAGGGATCTCGTTGTCCCTAAAAGAGTAGGACTCCGGGAACCTCAGCTCAGATGGTCTTTGCCTTTGCTGGCCTAACTGCTACTGTGACTACTGCGGGGCTCACTGTTGTGGCTGTTGTTGGGGCTGCAGCTGAGGCTGCAACTGGAAAGTTTGGTTAGCAACCACTGCATTGGCCTGTTGCTTCTATTTGCCACGAGGAATAAAGTTGTGCTTCGGGGCCTCTATAGCAGGTTGGCCCCTCTCTGCCTTTTTCCTTTTTAGGAAGCATTCGCCCTGTTTGCCACACACCTTCAAATCCTTCCAAGTAGTGGAGGGTGCTGTTCCCATTGCCTCTAGCACATCCAGCGATAGATTGTTGTGGCATGTCTGGAGGATGAATTCCTCTGTGATCGGATCCTGGCAATTCATGGGTTTGTTCTGGAATCTCTTGACGAAAGTGTCCACTGTCTCTCCGTCTTTTTGCTTCTCGTCGAGCAATGTCCTGATAGAGATTTCGGTATCATCGTCAAAGAAGTTGGAGAGAAATAATGACTCCATGTCGCTCTAGCTGGTAACGCTGCCCAGTTTGAGATGGCGGTACCAATCGAAGGCGGCCCCTTGGAGGGTGCCAACGAATGACCGAACCATCACGGGCTCATTTTTAGAAATGACCCCCAAGTGGGACTCGAAATAAATCAAGTGCTGAGTGGGGGACCCCTTCCTGTCAAACGGCGTGAAGTTGATTAAGTTGAACTTCGACGGGTACGGGATCGACTCCCATTCTCTGGGGTATGGACAAGGGATTCCTGTCTTCTTCACCTCTTGAGCTAAGATTAAAGTATTGATCTTGCTCTCAAGGTCTTTGATCTTTTCACTTTTGGAGGCTGCGTTGCCACTGGCAATTTCTTGACCACCCCCAGCATTTTGCTCTCCTTGGGGTTGTGCAGCGCCTTGGTCTTCTTCTTCGTCAGTGTTGCTAACAACGTGATTAATGTTGTTACGATGATTAGATTCACCTTGACGATTAATCCACACCTGCATCTGTTGGTCATGCATTTCCCGCATATGCTGCATGGCCATCTCCATCTCGAACTTGAAGTTTTCTTTCTGTTTATTCAGAGCGTCTTCAAGAATCTTGTTCATCTCTTCTGCACTGATCATTAGAGTCTCTCAGGGTTGCCCCTCACTGGAGACTGTGTTGTCGGATGCTAGGGCAGAGGCGGCGTCTGACGCATCATCTTCTGACAGTAGCCCCTTCAGAATTTTGTCGTAATGAGGGCGTTGGATCATGCCGGTATGCAACTGAGTCAACTAGTCAGTTGATCTGGGACCAGTACGAGTCGATGCTCCTCGACTTGTCATATTCGTGACCTTCAACAATTCATTGCTTCGGGACGCCGATTTTCTAAAGCGTCTTGATCGGGGCCTTGGTATTCTATCGCCAAGCCTGTCGAATGTAGAGGCCCGTTCTGGAGTTGCTTGATTGCAGCGGCACTCTGACAACACTGCCTTGATGAGTTTAGTACAGGGGCAATGCGCTGGCTTCTCAGGAGAGCTCCTCTTTCGGGACTTCTTCGTGCTCCCAGTACGATAATACAACTCGTCGGCGTAATTGCCGGAGCAATCCCTCGTGTGTCGGCACCTGTTCTCGGGTATAACGTCATCGTCATCAGATGACAACATCTCCTTCTGAGTACGGATTGCTTCATCGAAGCAGCCAAAAGTAATTCGCCTTGACGTTCGTTGATGTGAAGTCTTGGCAGGCTCTCGGACTTCGATTTTAAGCCTGCTAGGTGGCACTGGAAGAATTTCGGGGCGGGTTCGACCTCGTGTGTGAGGAGTGACCCTTGATTCCCCTACTGGCAACAGACCGAGGTGCTCCTTGAGGGTCAGTCTGCCAATCTTGGTGGGCGCTGGCTTCACCAGAGGTGTAGTTGTAGGCGCCGGAGGTGGAGTTGGCACCGGGGCAACTTGGATGGTGCGCGGGTGGATGTCGGCTTCGTCGCCTGAGTGGTTGACGTTGATACGCCCTGGGCTTTTGGTTTGGGTGCTGAAGTTGTTATTGCCAGGGTGCTCACCGCTTTTGACTTGAGCACCGGGGTAGGAACTGGAGTACTAGTAGCTGCAAGCTTGGCCGCCGTGACCGCCGGAGCTGGAGAGCCGGTTGATTTGGGCCTCCACAACAGGCGATGTGTCGGTGGCTTTTCTACCACCACTTCCTTCTTCTTCAAGTCACAAGCCTGTTTCACCAGGGCTTGTGCCTACGCGAGGATCGCGCGTCACTTCCGGATGCGCTCCTGGAGTGTGGAGCGGTTCCGTTTGACACAGACCCACTCGTTGACTGACGGCTCGGGGAGACCGTCAAACACCTGAGGCTGGAGCCTCTGCGTCAATCTGGATCTTTGATTCACCTCGTATCAGACCCTATCTAGGGATTCTCTGGCCTTGGTGAACTTGCAGGCCAGGCTCTATCATCGCCTCTGGTGAGCGCGCTTGGTGATTACGGGCGCGCCGTTGGCGGATGTCTCGGGCGCCGAGGTGACTTGGGCTGTGGGCGCCGAGGGGACTTTACCACTGTAGGTGGTAGCGGGGTTGGTTACGCCATCCTGGGACTCTACGTCTGAGGCCCATCGGGTCCTCTTTGCAGCGGAGGATTTGTTGGAGCGGCGGGGAGAGTTGGATCTGGATCTAGAGAAGGAGGAGAGGTACTCCTCGTACTTTTGCTGGTCGAACTCAAATTCGACCTCCTCTTCGACCGGGATAAGGATCCATGGCTGCGGCACGACGACCTCCGATTTGAGGCTGGTGGCTCCCACTGTGGTCGCTAGCTTGTTCGCACGGAAAGTAGTTACTAACATTTCCATTGATCTGCAGTTGAACTCGTTACAAATTTATTTTTTACAATGATATTCAAGCAAAAAATTCTCCTTTTTATAAGACTTTTACAATGAAAAATATCAAATCAAAAATACAACTTTGATTTCCAATTTGAATAAACGCGGGGCCCGTTTATCGGACCCTCGCTTGCGTGGGATTCTTTGCCTATGACGGGGACTCTATTCTGTTCGTGGACCACCGTGCAATCCTGATCTTCAGTCGATGATCTAGATGCTGGGTTTGTGGATCTAAGGGAATTGCTTTTAGAAGGAAACAAACGCCTGACGGGGATCAGCCCACGAAGGGGAAGATCACCGGAGCGGGTGAGATCTACTAGGAGAAATCACACGCTTTCCCTGAGCCTAGGATGTGCCTAGACTAGAGGGGCCCTAAGCCTAAGACGCAGCTTAGACTAGAAGGCAAGTTAAACCACAAACCTGACCTAGATCTAGCAGGGATGAGCTCGGGTGATGACGATCCGGCGTTTGTAGCAGAACGATCTTCGCTGGCGGCAAGTTTTGAATCCTGCAAAGCTCCCGCACAAAGATCCAAGCTTGAGAAAATTTTCCAACCCCTTCTCTGTGCACCACCCTGTATATATAGCAAAAAGGGGGGAAAGTGCTCACTTGGCCAAGTTGGCCAAGCACTTCGGCCGACTTGGCCGAAGTAGTTCGGCCATGGCCGAACTACCTCGGCCAAGTGGCCGAAGCAGTCCGGCCATGGCCAAACTGCTTCGGCCATGGGCAAAGCAACTTCGACCGTGGCCGAGTTGCTTTGACCATTTGGCTGAAGTTTATCATTTTCCAATGTTTTTTCCCGACGTTTCGCCATTTTCTGTCATTTTCTTGATGTCTTGTCAACTTGCCATCTGTTTTGATCTGCTTTCGGGTATTTCCAATCTCGTTTGATCATTTCGTCGAGTCTGGAATTGGATCGGTGTAGTGTCATCGCTTGAATTCGGTTAACTGCGCCGTGTTGACGTTCGAGTCTGATCAACTCGCCTCATTGATTCTCGCTGACTTGAAACTTTACCATCAGATTTATTCCGCGATACATCGCTCTGTTGACTTACACGCCTCATCGACTTTGTTCATATATTCATCGATCCACTTCATACGTTTTGTGGCATGATTGTGTCGTCAGCTGTTCTCGGTCGTGTCGGTCGATGGTTCGTCGGTCGCGAACCCACCTTCACAAGTCTTGTTCTAGCACTGATAAGCAATTTTCAATGCCTACAGCATCAAGTCTCTGGCTTGCCATGGGGAAGATGTTATACCAGTAGTACTTTCTCTCGAATTGGGAGTTGACTCAGCTGAAATATCGCATGCCCAGTCGCTATGATACCTTATTGGATCTTACTTGCCCTTATCATATTACTTTGGTATAGGCTGAGCCACTAGCAAAGAGGACAAAGTCAAAATGAGCCTGAAGTAGTTTGCAAGTTACTTGTTCAGGCACCTGGAAAGCAATTCTGACGAGGCGATTTATGGATTGACATTGCTCACTCCTTTAGAGGTTAACAGGCTAATCAAGAAATCCAATGCTCGCTCCTATACCATTAGTAGCACCGAGGGTGGTTTTCCTGTAGGGATTAAATTCGAGACATTCTTGTGGCATGCAGTAAAGTCGATTCAGCCAATGACTCTCCTAGCCAGGTACCTCGTGATCAGGTTGAAGAAGTGCATGGTACCGTGTCAGTCTGGTGATGCTTTGCCATTAGAAGTGCTTTATCCTACAGTTCAACTTGCTCACAAGAAGGAACTTTCTCTCCTTCCAGTGGTGGTGGCTGACATTCATCGTGGACTTCGACAGATAAGCAATGCCTTCACTTAGGGGGAGGGTGAGCCGTCGACTCAGATTTCTCTTGCTAAGGTGGAGCTTCCATACACTTACCTGATGGCCTAGTTCGTCTTCACTACTCAGATATGATGTCAGCACCGAGCACTACAGATCAATCCACCCCCTTACTACAATTATTAGAGAATTGCAGGTGGAAGGGGTGAGGATTCTCAGAATTAAGAAAGCAGTTGCAAATTCACAAGGGTTGGGTTTCTCTAGATGCTTCCCACGATTCTCTAGTTAGTATGGCGAGTCTTTAATTGATGAGGAGAGGCTGAGGGTGAGCTAGACCTCTCTCGATATTGGTTGCTTCAATTGGCTGATGAACATTAGGCTAGGTTACCTAACATTTCGGGTGAGAGATGAGTGCTTTATAGAGCCATATCTACCTTGTCGATTTGCCCGCAAGTTTGGTTATGACCAACTTTATGTTAGAAATATGAATCATCAGCTTTGAACTCATGGCGGATTAGTGGACGGCATCCGAGCATGGCTATGGAGTGTGACAGGGTGCACTGGTGCTAGGCTCGGCCTTCTGAGTGCTGAGCGTCGGCTGGAGATGACTTTCTTATGCTGCAGGTGGTTGTTGGCAACTAATGAACTCGTTCCCCTAGAGCCTATTGTAGAATTAGCGGTCGAAGAGGCCTCCCGAGCTGATACTCAGATGATTCAGAAGGCTGCTCGGTTATAGAGAAAGCGATGCAAGACTCGTCAAATAGATGAGGAGGAAGAGGAGGCCTTCATTTCTGCCGAAAAGACACTAGAGGAGATCATGCGGATGACAAAGATCACGAGGAGGACTTCGGGACTTCAATTCCTCATTCTGATGCTCCTCTAGAATTGGCTACCATGGTGGCTACCGTGTCTGATGAACATTCCGCGAGACTAACTATAGCAGTCGGTGCGTCAACGATGATTACTCTCCCAATAGCCCCGCTACACCATGAAACTATACCGATGGAAGTAGGTACGGGTTATCCAGCTAAGGATGTCTACGCTAAGACTAAAATGCCCATCCCTTTATTTTCTTTTTTCAGGGCTTACATCTCAACTCCATGATCTGGTGAGGGCGTTTGATGTCAAACAACGACCTTCTGCTCGTTCTTTTCTTTCATAAACATTATGATCGACAAGCTTCTCCACAGTGGGCTTTCTCTCCGTCAGTTCAGGCCAGTCCTTGAGCCTAGAACGGTCTTGATAAGGGATGCTAGTTACCCAGAGTTAGCCAAGACAATTGCTGATGATCTTTATCATCTGGAACTCAAGCTTCAGAAATTATAGGAGTTGTGGGCAGCAGGTGTTTCTTCGTATATAGCCGATTGAGTGGAATCTTGTCTCGAAGCATGGCGTGATGCTCGCGTTTTTACTAGACTTGAGGTTCAAATACAGTGGGATCGAGTGGATCACGTTAAGACTGCACTTGCTGAGAAATCCACATCCCTGAGCAACATTCATTCTTGTAGTGCATCAAGTGAGGCCAAGATAGCACAGCTTAGGCGAGAACTTCAGTTGGAGAAAGAGAACTTAAGTGTCTTAGAGCTAACAAGGGTTAATGAAGAGGAAGCTCAAACCACCATATCCAAGAAACTGGAGCTCTCGGAACAAAAGCTAGTTGAAGTTGAGGAAGAAGCTGCGAAGACATTAAACGCCAGTGACGAGTCTTTCAAGGCTGAGTTGCAGAAGGAGCTCCAACCAGCTTACAACGATGAGTTGTCTGAGTTAGAACAACAAATCTTTTGCCATAAACTCGATGTTTGAATAACTGTAATTTCTTTGTTGAAAGACTCAACTCTTCATTAATTGAATAAATTTCTATCCTTCTTTTTATTGTTGCTTATTATGATTTCTCACTTCGTTTGAAATAATGAACCACAATACTCATAGGATTTTTGGTAAAGACTCAACCATCAACAGATTTTGACGAGCCTTTACTGATTACCTTTTGAATCGGGCTAGCATGCAGATAATCTAAACCTATTCCGCACGTGACGTTGTGCTAAAAGAATGAAACTCTTTCAGATTTGGTGCTATGATGTTGAATACATAGGCTTCGTCTTCTTTTACGGGCAAGAGACTAACTAGCAACGCATGTTAGGCGTTGACTTTAGGGTTATTGGCCAACCCCTAGCCATCAACAGATTTGACGAGCCTTTACCGATTACCGTTTGTATCGGGCTCACATGCAGATTATTTAAATCTGTTCTGCATGTGACTTTGTGCTAAAAGAATGAAACTCTTTTAGACTTGGTGCTATGATGTTGAATACATAGGTTTCGTCTTTCTCACGAGAATAGACTACCGGGCTACATGTATTAGATGTGAGCTTATTCCTACTTAGGCTTCAGAATAAAATTTTCCAGACTTGAATTTTGGTGTCTTCTTCAATTGGAAAAAGACTATACCGGCAACGCGTGTTAGGCGTTGACTTATCCCTACTTAGGATTCAGGATGAAGTTCCTCACATGTGTAAGACGTGGATTGTGGTGTTATTAATAACAACCTGCCACAATTTTGAATATGTGGGCTTTCATTCGTTTTACGGTTAAGAACTAACCGGTAACTCGTGTTAGACGTAGACTTATCCCTCCTTAGGATTTGGGATAAAATTCTCCAGACTTGAATTCTGGTGTCTTCTTCAATCGGTAAAAGACTAAACCAGCCACGCATGTTAGGCATTGGCTTATCCCTACTTAGGATTTAGGATAAAATTCTCTAAGATGAATCCTAGTATCTTCTTCAATCGGTAAAAGACTAAACCGGCAACGCGTGTTAGGCGTTGGCTTATCCTTACTTAGAATTCAGGATAAAGTTTCCCAAGATGAATCATGGTGTCTTCTTCAATTGGTAAAAGACTAAACTAACAACGTGTGTTAGGCATTGGCTTATCCCTACTTAGGATTCTAGATAAAATTCCCCAAGATGAATCTTGGATTGAAGAATTTTTGTTGAAAAGATAAAATTGATGTGGGAAAGGAAGAATTTTATATTCTGCTTCCTGATGTTGGAGAGGAAGGATTTTATATCCTATCTCCAGGTCTTCTTTTTAGGGTAAAGACGAACCCGAAACAAGAGAGGAAGAATTTTAGATCCAATCTCTTACACCTGGAGAGGAAAAATTTTATATTCTATCTCCAGTGCAAAGGAAACTAAAAGTGGGATCTCCACTTCGAGAATTTTAGGAGGTGAAACTAAGAGTGGGATCTCCACTCTGAAAATCGAAAAGATTTAGATAACTTTTACTTTTATAGAATTTGTTACCTGATTTAGAAATGACTTTTTTGTTTATCGAGATGAAATTTTAATTTTAGCCCTAACCTTGGGAAGGCGTGACCGAAGAGGAAAGGATGAAGCCATTCTGCTTATCACAAGGGGATCTTAGTATTGAAAGTGGACCTCTTATTCGTAGAAGGAATCAAGAGGAGATTTTGCTGGTGGATTAGACCAAAAAGATTTTTTTATTGGACTTACCGTCAATGAATTTGATCAGTGAAGGAATTTATGGTGGAGAGCAAATTTAGGGTAATCCTCAAGGATAATGGGTGAAATATTCAACGAGTAATTTCCCGTCAAAATGGATTATCCCAAATATACTAAGGATAGTACTTTTTTAGGAACTTCCCATTTATCGGCATTAATTGCCTATCGCTATTTTGAGTGATTAGGCGATATGCACTGTTCGAATAGACTGTGTCTATCACAAACTGTCCCTCCCATTTAGGTTCAAACTTACCCTTTTTCTTGGAATCGAGAATTATTGGTCGTCGAGCAGCGAGGACCAGATCTCCTTCTATAAAGCTTCTCTGTCAAACTCTCTTGCTAAAAGCCCTTGACATTCTTTTCTTTGGACATTTTTGGGGTAATGACCCCTACATCGATCAAGGCCTGGATCTTATCCTTAAGATGGTAGCACGACTTTGTTGGATGGTGAACCCCTCTGTGGAATGCACAGTACCTCAGATCTGTTACCTTATTTGCCTCCTCCCGATTCACGATCAGTGATAACATGATCTTATTGTTCTCCAGGAAGTATTTGAAAATACTGAGAACCTCGTCTTTCTTGAAAGAATAGACTTTGGGGAACATTGGTTCTGACGACTTCTGCTTTTGAGGTCGTTGCTGCTGTTAGGGCTGCGATTGTTGGGGCACTCACTGTTGCAGTTGTTGCTGCAGCTGCAACTGGAATGTTTAGTTTGTGTCCACTGCCTTCACCTACACCTTCCCTTTGCCGCGTGGGATGAAATTCTGTCTGTGAGCAACTGCTGTTTGCTGGCCTCTTTCTACCTTTTTCCTCTCAAGGAATCGCTCAGCCTTCTCCCCGTGCACCTTCAAGTCTCTCCATGTCTTGGACGGTGCCATTCCCATTGCTTCCAGCAAGTCTAACGAAAGGTTGTTGTGGCAGGTCTGGAGAATGAACTCCTCAGTTATCGGGTCCTAACAATTAATTGCCTTGTTTCAAAACCGCTTGACGAAGCTGTCTACCGTCTCTCTGTCCTTCTATTTTTCATTCAACAATGTCCCGATGGATATGTAGGTATTGTCATTAAAGAAATTGGTGAGGAACATGGTCTCCATTTCGTCCCAGTTGTTAATGCTCCCCGACTGGAGACGGCGGTAACAATCGAAGGTAGCTCCTCGAAGAGTGCCAACATATGACCGAACCATCAAGGGCTCGTTATCGGGAGCAACCCCCAGATGGGACTTGAAGTAGATTAAATACTGAGTGGGTGAGCCCTTCCCGTCGAACGGCATAAAGTTTATTAGATTGAACTTCACCGGATATGGGATTGATTCCCACTCCCTTGGGTACGGACACGGTATACCCCTCTTCTTTACCTCTTGGGTGGAAATCAAAATGTTGATCTTACTCTCGAGGTCCTTTATCTTTTCATTCTCACTTATGTCTCCGTTCGAGTGATTATGAGGAGGGACGACGATGTTACCACTGTTGTTCTTGAGGCTATCTCCCGCATTCCGTTTATCAGGGGCATTATCAGCGTTACGGTCTTCTTCCCTGTCCATGTCACTATCCGTTTGGTTGACGTCGTTGTGACGACTTGATTCACCCTGGCAATTTGTTAGTGCTTGGATTTGCTAGTCATGCATCTCTCCATCTGCTACATGGCCATCTCCATCTCGAACTTGAAATTCTCCTTTTGCTTGGCATAGCCTCTTAAAGCATCTTAGCCACTTGTTCTGCACTGATCATGAATGCTTCACGGGGTTGTCCCTCACTGGACACTGTATTATTGGAAGCAATTGCAGAGCCAACGTCTGAAACTTCGTCATCTGAGGGTAACCCCCTTTGCACTTTGTCATAGGTATGTCGTCTGATAGTTCCGAACTGCAACCGAGTCATTCGTTGAGATACCCTGGGAATGGCACGTGTTGACATCCCTTTGCTAGTCATGTTGATGGTGCCTCTTAGCAATTCATCGCCTTGAGACACCGATCTTCTTCCATCGAAGTGCCTCGACCTAGGTTTTGGCATTTTGATGCCAAGCCTATCAAAGACTGACAACTTCTTTGGAGCTAACTTGGTGCAGTTACACTGTGACAACACAGCCCTGATCAGCTTGGAACATAGATAATGTGTGTTCAACTCTGGGGAACTCCTTTTTTGAGATTTACTCATACCCTCAGCACGATAGTACAACTCCTAAGCATGAATGCTGGAGCAACCCATCGTGCGTTGGTACGTCTTCTTAGGTATAACGTCATCGTCGTCAGACGTAAACATTTCCTTCTGAGGATGAACCACATTATTAGAGCTTTGAAAAGTGACTCGTCTCAACATTCGCCCTAGCGGGTGTGAAGTTTCGACGAGCTCTTGAACTTCAATTCATATACTGGTGCGAGCAGCTACAGGAATCTACTTGTCTTGGTGGAGGTGGATGCGACCCCCAAATACTGTGAGTTTTCTGGGACCTCTTCAACGGGCCTAAATGTTCCTTAACTAGAATTTTGCCTGGATCATCGTGCAATGGACCGAGGTGCTCTAATACCATTTTCTTGCATTGGGGCAAGCCAGCGGGATCGATCGAAACGAGAATAGAGTTGGACAGAGATTTGGATGTGATCGCCGGAGGTGGAATTGGTATTGGGGTGTCCTTTCTTTGATTCAGGTTACCCTATAGTGGCTGAGCCTTAGTCGAATCAGCTTGAGGTGGCTAGTCCTTAGTTGACATTTCTGCCCTTGTCTGAATCGTCGTTCTGGATTTTGGCCTCCAAACTTAGCACATCCTTGGTGGCTTCTTGGCCACTTCTTCTTTCTTTAATATTCAGGCCTCTTGAACTAGAGCTCGTGCTTGCACAAGCAGTATGCGGCGCTTTCGGATGTACTCCTCGAGCGTTGAACGGCTCCGTCTGACGCGGACCCATTCACTTGATAACGGCTTGGTGGAGCTACCAACAATCTGTTGTTGAGGCCTTTGATCTCTTCTGGACTTGAGATCCATCTCATAGTAGATCCCGTCAACCGATTCTAGGGCCTTGGCAAACTGACATGCTAGACGTTGGCGTCGCCTCTTGCGGGCTCTCTTTAAGAGAGTCGGCACGCCATTGGCGGTCATCCCCTGTACAGAGGAGTTTAGATTTGTAGATCCATCCATCTTAGATGCCGGAAGGATGCTGCTTACTGTGACTTTGGCAGCAGCAGGGTTGAGATCCTCACCTCGAGATTCTATATCTGAAGACTAGCGGATCTTCCTTGTGACAGAAACCTTCCTGGATTTGCGGGGGGAGGACGATCAGGATGAGGATGATAGATACTCCTCGAACTTTTGTTGATCGAACTCGTATTTGACCTCCTCTTTGATTGGGAATGCTATCCACAGTTATGACACGACGATCTCATCAGCGAGATTGTTGGCTCCCACTGTGGTCGCCAGCTTGTTCGCGGGAAAAGTTGGGTTGATCTTAATTGATGAACTCATTCTTGCTTTATGCATTACAGTGAATTCAAAAGTTCGTCTTTTTATAAGACTTGATTACAATGAAAATCAAAATAAAAATTTATAACTTTTCCTTGAAACAGACATAGGACCTTATTTATTAGACTCCTGTTTGCGTTGGATCTTTGCCTGTGCTGGGGTTTATCTGTGATCTGATCCGGTGTAAGATCTACACGATCAAGGGGGATTATTTAATGAAGAGAATAATCGCCAAAGTGGGTGAAATCGACCAAGTGAAATCACCACTCTTCTCCGGATCAAAACCAAGTTTGATCCAGAGGGATCAGGTGTAGATCCGATCCTTAGATCTCTCCAACTTCTTTGCTTTATGCTAACGGTTTTGCCGAAATCTTGGATCTCCCTATCAGATCTAAGCGTGGATCACTGTTGAATCTAGCAGAGCCTCCCCTTCTCACCAAAAGTCTAGATCTAATCCCCAAAATGAGACCCCCTCCCCTTGTATTTATAGGTTTTTAAAGCAGGTCGGGTTCGGATCTGCGCCTAGCCACCAATGGTGGCTAGGTGACTGAGCCACCAAATGGTAGCTCAGCCTTGGCTGAGCTGCCTAAGTGGCTTTTCTCGTCTAGTCTGAGTCTGATCTAGTTCAGTCTCATCGACGTTCACTAATCTGAAGCTTCATAGTTGTGATTCGTCGCTTCGCTAACTTGCACGCCTCGCCGACTCGCTTCATGCATTTCGTCGACTCACTTTATGCATTTGCGTCGTTGTTACTTGTTATTACGTCATCAACAGTTTGCTATTGCATCATCAGATGGTTCGCCAATCATCAACTCATTGTCACGAGTCATGTCGGGGACCTATAGGCAATTTTCAACGCCTACAAGGGGATTCAACAGAAAGTTGATGTTGAAAAGCATCCTTTCACGCAGCTATAGAATTACTTCACTGACTCTCTCTTGTATGATGAAAATTAGACAATTGAGATTGTTCTCCCCTATGATGAGGATAGCGATAATGAAGCAGATGTTTAGCTGGATCACATTGAAGATTTAGTTTGGGAGACAGATCCACTTGTAATTACCCTAGATGACCTCTGTATCGACCAATCTGCCAAAAATCAGGGTGATTAGATCTTTAATGAAGAAGAGTTTACTTACGACTGCTATTTAGACTCTGAGTCTGAAAACTCAAGGGTTAAAATTTTGAGGGCCAGGCTTGCTTCAGAACAGACATTGCGTATGCCGATAAAAGAGCTGCATTCCGTTCACAAGCAGCTAGATAACTCAGAGGATGCCTTTTCATGGTTCAACCCAACAAGAGCACTTTGAATTCGATCATCTTTGGAAAAGTTGAGACACAATTTCACTGTCCAAACTTCGAAGAAGAAGCTAAAGTAGCAAGAATTCTCCCAATATAGCCAGTAGTCTCAACAGATTAACCCAAAGATGGGATACAACTTGACTACAAAATAAGGGTTGAAATTCAATAGAGGACTACGAGTCCCTTTGATCCCCTATACACTAGAAGGTGAAGTCTTCAATTACTACAATCGAACCAAATGAGGACTTGGTTATATTTCTCTAGAAGCCGAACCACAAATTAGACTAGCATCTGATGATTTCCTAAGTGATTCTTCAGACACATCCAACTAGAATTCTGACATCAACCTTGGAGCTTTGTGTAATGAATTCATAGCTAACATGGTCTCATATGACCAAGCCATGGATCTCGATGAATCTGAAGTATTCAAAGATCCTGAAGACGATGCATAGGCAAAGCAACTTGAGAAGCAATGGGAATCCTGTTTTGAAGTCCGAGAGCCACCCACTGAAGATAAGGTGGTTCAAGTCAACATAGGTGACGAAATCAATCCCAAGCCCATCTTTATTATAGAAAGTCTATCTGAAAAGGAAGGACTTGTAGTTCTCTTTTAAGAATATATTGATGTCTTCACCTAGAGCTATGAAGACATGCTGGGCCTAGACCCAACATGGTTATACATCGTCTTGATATCAACCCTAGTGTTAAGCCAGTCAATCTGTAGCAGCGACACTTCCATCCTGAGTTGATAGAGCAAATCGAGTTTTTTGACGATTAGGTGGAAGAGGGACATGTTTCATTACTTCATAAGATGTACAGTGCATAGATTAGTTGTGTACATAAGCATGGGTTATGTCTCATGATCCCTCCAATCCAAAGAGATGGCATTTCAAACCTTTTGTATTGTCTCCAATACTAATGCATTTATCCTTATTCCTGTGTTTGTAATGGTCTAGTCCTGGTCTAGTTCTTGAGTGCTAAGGGCAATGTTAGTCAAGTCTCTTTCAAGTTTAGATGCAATGTTAATGCTAATTTACCTGCAACTTCATCCAGACCATGTTTGAGGAGGACTGCGAATTATATTACATATCATAAATTTGAACTTAGTTTTTATACTAGAGGATTTAGTCACAATAAAACTACTTCTCCTCCCTAATTACATATCTAATACTTAGACTAATGCACTTATAACAAACATCAAGATCGTGCTAATTGACCATAATTCACTAGTACAAACTAGGGCTTCCCCAATGGTTGTAGCCGTTGGGGCAAATCGTGACCCCAACGGTCACAACCGTTGGTGCCGAAAAAAAGACCATTGGGGCAAATCGCGTTGGGGCAAATTCAGCCCCAACGGTTGCCAACTTTGCCCCAATGGTTCTAACCATTGGGGCAAATATTTTTCTTTTTAAAAAAAACTAAAAAAATATCAGCCCCAACGGTTATCAGCCAAAAATATCATGCACAAATATTCAAGACCTGTGTAGAGATGATTATCATACAACAAATTATATTCCAAAAACATAGAGAAATCAGAATTGAAAAATATACCAATTATCTAATTCTAACCATTCTTCGTGATTCTTATCAAGTGTATCAAATTATAACATCATCTTCAGTTGTCTTCCATATGAGTTTGAGAGGCACGCCAATATGCTTGTTGTTGAAATTGCCATGAAACATCTCCAGTAGAGGTCCCATTATATCTAGAAAGCCACACCAAATATGATCATCAGTTGGTTAATCAACCAAAAACTGAGAGGAACATAAAAACTTGCTGGATTTAGTGAATCAAATACAGAGAAAGGATAACTAGATAGCTTAAATTGCAAAGAACGTGATTACATAGCTCAAGACGTCAAAATGAAACATCCAGTTCAGGTTTAGTTTTGCTCGTAATGTTTTGTCTTCACAACTTTGTGAACCAAGTTCAGTTTGTGTCCATATTGTCCATTTTGTGTCTATATAATCCACAATATTTCATGACCTGTGCTAAGCATTTTCTATGTTTCAATATGCCATATTATGCATGTTGTTGTATATTCATGCTTCTTATATAAGAAATCAATACACTAAAGACGCTAAAGTTAAAAGGAGTCAAAAATTATTGCGGCAATTCTTGTGCTTTTCACCGTCCCTTAGTGATCCATGAAACCTGATACATACTTGATAAAATTCATTTTAACTAGGTCTGAAATGGCAATCCATAAATCATCATGAGTAATATGATACATTGATGTGACAACTTAAAATTACTAAGGTCTGCAAAGTTGGGTTATTATCAATTTGTATTCCACCAAATTGGTGGTGAACCCTCAAACTGTATTTTTCTAAATACAAAATTACAATTTAGTGCAATAGGTTACCTGACTTCCACATGATAAATTAGAGGAGAACTAAGTCAACCAGACACAATAAACAAAGACTCACATCCCTTCGGACAAAGTTTTCTTCTCATAAGAGCAATGAATCCCCCCATCTCTTCGACATTCTACAATAAACAAAGACTCACATCAATAGAATAGCATGCAACAATTTATGCATCAAAATAAGAAAGAGATCCAGTAAAGGAAACTTAAAACTTACCTATAAAGTTTAAGCATTTTAAGTCTTTACT
>JBAKGM010048731.1:0-16670 GCA_037177215.1 Asparagus racemosus
GATGGGAAAGTCTTGGTTCATGTATTCGGATGTGGCTGTTTATGTATCTTCCAGACCCGTGCCAAGTGATCTTGTTTTCGCACTTGGGGCTGGTTTATTAGGCCAATGATCTTGTTTTCGCACATGGCCAGTGTACTTGTGTATTCACCTGAGTCCTGCTTATGTCCGGACAAGCCGGAATCGGATTGCGCGTAGTCCTCAGACCGTAGTTCCGCGGAAATTGGATGCGCGTAGAAGAATGTGAACCGTTAGTTATCCGAGTAATATGAACGTTGACTCTTGTGAGATATAGACCAGAGACCTGATATAGAATGGATAGACTTAACACCGAGTGGAGACATTGACAGTTAGGCCACATGGTTGCACGATTACATGAGTTGCACTTGTCGATGTTTATTTCAGTTACATGTTCCATCCGTGTATAGTTCAGAGTTAGTATTTAGTTATTTACAATCCGAGACATATGTTATATACATGAGGGTTTTCTTATTTAGATTATTTCGCTCGACGTACTTCGTCTCGCTTTGTAGATTTCGAAATATTAATCACTCGGATTTACATGGATAGTCACCTGGATTTGTTATACCCGGATCATGCATAGTTTTGATTTCTTGCATACAATTATTTTATATTGTTATCTCATTATGGGATCTTGCCGTGTGTTATACACGTTGACGTACTCTATTCTCTTGGTGTACATCAGATTTAGATGACAGACAGTTCCAGTATGGAGAGGCACCTGAGCCAGAGGTCATGCGGCAAGAGTGCCTCTCAAATGGTGGAGAGGATCCAGTAGGAGCATGATTAGTTTACTTTCTTTTCCTTAGTTGATGAACTTTAAGAATGATTTAGTATTTAAATTTTAGTTGACATTGTTGGATTCTTTTTTCTGATTTCTTTAACTACATGTATTAGTTCAGACATGTGGACTCTTTTATAGTCTTGGATGTTTTTTCGTTTTTAGTGATATGTATCATGGAGTTCTGGATTTATTTATTATATCCTATCATTTGTGATTCTGTGACTGTGATTTGGGGATCTGTGATATGTATTACGATGACTTGACGCTTGGCGTAATAGGTTGAGAAGAGTAGTTTTTATTTTATTTCTTCTCAATCTAATACGTCGCGGGCTTGTTTGCGTCCCGTTTCCGTATATTTTGGGAAGCGGGGCGTGACAAGGTGATTTTGAAAAATATTTTTTAAAATTTATTTTTTATGAAAATAAAATATTTTGATGTTTAAAACTGATTTTTATTTATGCCTACAGGGTTTGCAATTTAGGCATGAGCAATTACGTGAACTGTCATGCTCGATAAAGTTGCCAAAAATAAATGATACTTGAAAGTATTAAATATAAGATAATATTATTCATGAATATTTAATCTCATATTATGGAGGAGCTTTATAAACAATTGGTCGGATAGGGATTGGATTGCTGAATTACAATTATTAATTTGATTAATAATTGGATCTCAATATGGTGCTCAGTTGGTCTCACTAATGTCATTAGAATATGTATAAATGTAATACAGTTCTATTCTACTCTTAACCGTTATAGATTGAATTTTTGAATATAATCCTAAATTGTTCAGAACTTGTTATCTATAAGGATAGTTAATCCTATAAATAGGGTTCATATGTAGCCTTATAGAATACAGAATATCTTATGAAGATAAGATGAAAAATAAAAAAATAAAAAAATAGAAATTTGAGAACCTATCTCTCAATATTGTTCCTCTTTGGTGACAGGTTGATTTTAATTGAAGGCTTTTTCTGTGGAGGAAGCTCTTTTCAAATAGATATTGGGAGATGACATTGTAGAGAATCAGAAAGCATTTTAGGTATTTTTCTAATTTTAATTAACTATGATTAATTACCACGATATATATGTTCTGCCTTTTGTATGTCATGTTTCAAAGAAGAATCTTACACTCTACTATTTGTCTAATGTATGTGCCACAATGCCAATACTCTCGAGTTGCGATACGAGTTAAATGTTAAAATTTTATACATTAACACGTCATTGCAGGCTAAGCACCTCTTTTCATGGCCCAAATAATAGACCTTGATATTTTCTGACTTGTTTGAAATTAGTGGCCTATGAGATTTAAACCTAGACTGCTCTACGACCATGCCAAAAATTCCTTCCATTATACTAAAATTCTGAAATTGTAGAAATAGTTAAGAGTTATAATTTTATATTCTAATAATTATTAGAATACATATGATAGAAAACTATAAAGTGTTAGGTTTTCTCTGTTGTTGTTTTAAGAAAGAGAAGTGTATCTCGAGATTCAAAGAATGCAATCAATATTATGAAGTAAAAAAAAACACATATTTCATAGGACATGGAATATTTATCTTTAAACTAAGATGTAAATATATCCAGAATGAGCTATATAATATTGATGTGGATAGGTTCGAACTTGTGAAGGTACTAATCTAGCCCCAAATTTTATTGAGCCTTAAATTAAAGCACCCAACCAATCCCTTTGCTTTAATAATAGGGTATCAATCGCATCCTTATGCACTGAATACTGATTCTCACTGTAATTAAAAAATGGAGATTATCATGTTAGTATAGTGCAAAGGGTTATCTATAACTTATGTTAGTCTAATGCTTTAAGTAGTTATGCTCAAACTACAACTTCAAGGTTTTTCCCGTTAGGACCTTGTCCGTACAAATCTTTTATTGTCCATTGATTATGACGTTTGGAACATGGTAGAATCAGGTTATCACTAACCTACTGACACCCTAGCCGAAGTCACTATAGTTAAATCAAGAGACAAGTCGACTACAACTGAAAAGAAATTGTGCTCTCTTCATACTAAAGCTATAAATGCCTTGTATTATTTTTATTATTATGATGAATTTAAATATTTTTCTAGTTGTGTGATTGTGTAGAAAATTTAGAATATTTTGGTGGTCACACACGAGGGTACTTCATACGTCAAGGAGGCCAAGCTCACAATGCTCGTGGGTCAGTATGAGAATTTCAAGATGAAAGCCCCAAAGAGCAAACAAGAGATGTTTACATATTTCACAAATATTGTGAACAAGTCAAAGGCATTAGAAAAGGAGTACGACCGACATGAGCTGATTCGAAAAGTCTTACGCTCACTCCCTTGCAAATGGGACCCTAAGGTAACAGCAATTGAAGAAGTTCATGATAAACTATTTGAGTCTTGATGATCTTGTAAGGAATCTCATCACATATGAGGAGAGAATGAAGGAGGGAGAAAAGGATACCATTGAGGATACTAAAAGAAAATCTTTGGCTTTAAAAGCTAAGAGGACGAAGAAGAAAGCAGAGTCAAGTTCGAGATCGAAAGACAAGAGAGATGGCGATGTAGGGGTAATCTTGAAAGGATTCAAATCCTTCCTAAAATTCAAAGATGGCCAAAAGTTCTTGCACAGCAAAATGAATAAATATTTCTCAAATGTAAAAAAGAGTAGCAGTAGCGCTTCAGATTCTGAACCTATTTGTTATCATTGTAGGAAACCTACCACTTTAGGAACAAATACCCCTTCAACAAGAAAGAGAAAAAGAGAACGGGCAAGAGATTGAAAGCACCATGGAATAACTCTAGTGGAGATGAAAGGTTAGTGAATGGTTAGTGTGATGACGATGATTTCTAGTGAATGGTTCAAGTGACGACGAGGATGTTTCATATGAGTGCCCCATGAGACTAAATGGTTTTTCCAAAAATTCTGAAAATAACATCTACGACAGTGAGGTATACCCTACGTACGATGATTTATATTCTAAAAATAATAAAATATTAGTTTAATTTGTCAAACTTGCTGAGAAATACAAAGTTATGAAAAAGGTGTATTCAACTTTAAAGAAAGAAAATAAATCCTTACTTGATAAACTTGAAAATTCTACTTTAGAGTTAAATGCGTCTAATAATGCAAGTGAAAGTGGCTCCTTTAAATGCATTCAATATCCCATGTATTGTGACATGAATTCCAATTAATCTAAGCAACTAGACTTAAAATTGAATGAAAATGAAGAAAAAGTTGCTAGAGTAAATTGCTTTTGAGTGATTTATCTGTTGAACAAGGATAGTTTGAGGCTCGATGTACAATGATAGTATCCAAAAATGAATTACTCAAGTCCCAAATTTTTAATTTAGAAAAATTCATGAAGGAAGTTTCCTTAGGATTAAAAGGTTTAAACATGGTTTTACCTCATCAACATTTTGCTAAAGAGAAAACTGGACTTGGTTACTCGTATTTGAATAAGCTTAAGAGTTTCAAATCATCTTTTGTTAAAGGTAATAATTTGACCTTTTATGCTTCTATCTCTAATGCATGATCCACCACGTGTCAAGCATATTTGGATATCCAAAGGAATTTTTGCTGACTAGCATGGACCTATGTGAATGCCTAGGTCACACATATCTTTTTTATTTTAGGTGTACATGTGGACTAAGAAGAAAGGCAATATTTGGTATTTGACTCAGTTGCTCAAGGCATAGGACTTGGGATAAAATTTTGTTCCTAAGCATGATCAAGAAGAGATGGGTATGTGGTTTTTGAGATTGAAAAATAAGGTAAATGTTGAAGTTGGTGAGAAAGGTGATATTTTTTTTAAACACCTTACTTTTTTTAGGGCTTAATAATAACCTCAAATTCATTAAAAGAGTCTGTGACAGAGGTATGTCCATTCATATTCTTAACCTAATTATCACAAATTGGTTATTTTGTAATAGGTTCAGTTATTTTATTAGTTAATAGACATGCAATGCACTTTAATCTTTTATGATATTTATTCTAAGAGTGCAAATAGGTTGTGTGCAGGAGGAGAAGTTGCTAATACATTTCAATTAAGATCTCATTATGCAAGCATGGATTTGTTGCAAATGTATGCATGCATTGCTGGAAGAAATATTTGGCTTAGCAAATTCTCTCATAGGGGTTGTTTCTGCGAGAATGCGTTTCTCTGAAGTTTCCAGTCCAAAACATTTCAAATGAAAACAAGTGAAAGATTACACGTGTAATCTTTCACTTGTTTTCATTTTGAAATGTTTTGGAATGGAAACTTCAAAGAAACTCGTTCTCGGCGGAAACACGATGGCGACCACAATGGGAGCCAATAGTCTCAACGTTGAGGCTATTGTGTCGTAGCCAAACAATGATTAAGCTAAACTCATGGTCGATGGACTTGATTACGTCTTCGATCAAGCCAAGTTTGAAGAGTACCTCTCCTCCTCTTCATCAAGATCCTCCTCACCTCGCAAGCAACAGAGGATTTCATCTCCAAGGAGGGAGGTCCGACTTGTCATCAAGGGTGATGAATCCCACCCAGTTGTGGCGGAGGTTTCCCCTCGCGACAATACCCTAGCAAACTGCAAAGCTGGAAGCTCTGCTCATGGTGGCTCTATTATGATGAAAGAGTCATCTTACAAGATCTCTACAACTCTGAAGAAGAGGGCTCGTCAGAGACAGCGTCAAAAGATGGCCCGCCAATTTGCAAAGGCCATGGAGTCGACAGATGGAGTTCACTATTATACGAACTCATGTAATCAGAGGCATCAAGAAATTACAGCGTCTCATTCTCAAACTCTCATCACTCCAATCAAGGAAGAATGGATTCGCGTCAAGAGAACTCATATGACGAGGAAGGAGCACGCCCAAAAGCCTCATGCACGTGCCGCTCGTGCATGTGATGTTATACGCAAGGCGCAAGAGTTGAAATCAACTAAGAGATCAATTCAAAAAGCTTGGATCCTGAAATTTGCACAAAGTTCAAGATATAATCTGGCCCAAGGCTCTGCCTTTAGCCGAGACACTTCTAACTGTCTCGGCCAAAGAGCCTTTAACCGAGACATTTCCAACTTTCTCGACCAAAGAGCCTTTAACGGAGACACTTCCAACACTTCCAGCTGTCTCGACCAAAGAGCCTTTAACCGAGGCACTTCCAACTGTCTCAGCCAAAGAGCCTTTGACCAAGACAGTCCAAAGTGTCTTGGTCAAAGAAATCTCAGTCAGGACGCTTCCAACTATTTCGGCCAAGATGGTTCTCATCGGCTTCATCCATCCACTTCTCCTGCTACTAATTCAATGACAAACCCTGAGAACACATCCAAACTCACAACTTCGGTGCTTAATCACCTCAGTCCATAGCCCAAAAACTAAGGCAAAGCAGCAGTAAAAGAATGCTTGGGTAATGCAGTCCATACACGAAGCAGACTCGGGGTCGTGTCCAGACTCAAACTAGTGTTCAGAAGTGTCTCGAGCAAGCCGAGACATCTCAAGGCTCAAGAATTCCTATCACGTCTCGTTTGAGCATCCCTCCAGGGGTCCTTCGAGTCTGCTGAAGGGATGAATTGTAAGTGTGTAATTCTCAAAGTCACAAGAGATGACCATATAATTTTGATTCATGCAAGGGCAACCTTAGTTGACAAACGATCAAAAGTGCCTCCTAGCGAATATGCTAGGTCAAATAGTCAACGTCCCCAAAAGAACATGTGTCTTCCAATTAAGGACAACGTTACACTTGGGAGTGGAAATGCAATCCACGACAACCCACAACAGTAAGCAATATGGCACCCTAGGGCAGAGGGTGGCGACACACGGAAAAGGACAATTGATGAAATAGAGTGCTCTTGCTCATGTGCCCGGTAGATCAAGACATTACTATCAGGATGCAATTGCTCCGACCATGATCAAAGATGCAGTTGCATACCCAAGACGGTGTCACACATGTCAAAAACATGCTAACTACATGCATCAGCCGCCAGAAGACTTGCATCCGTCAACCACTTCCTAGCAATTTGAAACCTAGAGAATGAATGTGGTAGGACCTATCTTCCCCCCATCAGCAAAGGGTGACCGCATTATTTTAGCAATCACGGATTAGTTCTCCAAATGGGCTGAAGTAGTTCCGCTCAAAGAAGTCAAGATGAGTGATGTCATCAAACTCATCACAAACACCATATCATTTATTGATACGGTGTCCCAAGATGAATTATGCATGACAACGGCCCCCAATTTGTCAGCAATGCCTTCGTCAAATTCTGCGGCAAGTTCAGAATCTAAGACATTTCATCACAGCTTATAATCCTACTGCAAATGGTTTAGCTGAAGCTTTCAACAAGACAATCATTAAGATCTTGTCGAAACTCGTGAAGACCAATAAATGGAATTGGGACGATAAGTTTTGTGAGGCTCTTTGGGCTTATCGCACCACTGTCCGAACACTGACCGGGTTTACTCCATATTCCTTAGTATATGGATGCGAAGCCATCCTACCATTAGAGATACAAATTCCGTCCCTCCGTGTCGCACTTGCAACAGGAATGATGAATGATGAGCAACATCAGAATCTTCTTGAAGAGCTTGAGATGTTGGATGGAACACGCTTGGAAGCTCAACAACAAATTGAGTTATACCAGGCTAAAATTTCTAAAGCCCTCAACAAAAAGGTCCAGCATTGGGTCTTCAAGGAGGGAGACTTGGTACTCGCGGTACGGCGACCAATGATTCATAACTCCAAGAAGAAAGGTAAATTCCAGCCCAAATAGGAAGCACCATTTATAATTGATATGGTCTACTCAAATGGAGCATATTACTCAATCACCCAAAACGGTGATAAGATGATGATGCTAATTAATGAGAAGTTCCTGAAGAAGTACTATCATTAGTGCATTCAGGATAACCTATTTTTCGATGAAGGACCTAGGTCTATCATATCCCGATAGCCAAGAAATACCCTTCATCAATTTTGTATGATCAAACTTTTAAATAGTCATGATCTCCAAACTCCGACTTGGTCAAACTTTCAAACAGTTAGGACCAAAATTAAAATTTCTTTATTATCACTCCCTCTTAGCCAAACCTATAACAGTTATGGCTAACAACAATATCAAAATCCTTTCTCGATTCTTTTCATGAATGAGTATCGGGTTCGTTGTAGGCGTTAAAAATTGCTTATCAGTACCCAAATGAGACTTGTGACGGGGGTTGATAATCGACCACCCATCCAACGATACGACCAAGAACCACTGACGACATAATCGTGTCGTAAAATGCACATATGGAGTCGGCGAGCACATAAAGTGGATCGGCAAGGCATGCAAGTCAGTGAAGTGATGGATCGGGCAATAAATCCAACGAGGAAGCTTCAGATCAGCGAGCTTCGACAAGGTGAGTCGACCAGAGTCGAACGTCGATGAGATGGAATCAACCAGACTCGAACGTCGACGAGACGGAATCAACTGGACTCGAACGTCGACGGAACTACAACAATCAAACTCCAGAATCAAACGAGACGATCAACCAGATTCAGATCTGATGTCACTAGAAGGATTGAAATCAGACCAAACGCCAGACAAACGCTGGAAAAACACCAGGCGAATGTTGAAAAAACACCAAACATGACCAACTGAATGTCTCGACTCAAGCCGAGGCACCAGAGGGCGCCTCGGCACAGTAAACCCTAGCCTATAAATAGGCCAAGGGGGTTCAGTTTCAAGGGTTGGAAAAATTCATCTCTCGTGCACAGATCTGGGCATTTCCAAAGAAGAAAACTCAGATCTAGATCTGGTGCAAGTGAAGAATGCTTGCACTTCAGATCCACACAATGGGGAGAAGATTCAAGAGGAGTTCTAGATCAGATCTGCGGTGATTCCCTCTGGATCTAAGCTTAGTCTTAATCCCGAGAAGAGCTGTGATTTCGCTTGGTCGATTTCACTTCCTTTAGGCGATCTATTTTCTTCGTGAAATAGTTCCCTCAATCCCGTAGATCTTGACTTGGATTGGATCACACGGCAGTCCACAGACGGAATACAGTCCCCAGCACAGGCAAAGACACCTACGCAAGTGAGGATTCGATAAACGCATCCCACGTTTGTTCAACCAGGGTAGAAAGGCTGTGATCATTTTCGGTTTTCATTGTAAGCATTATAAAAAGGTGATTTTTTATTTGAATTTCGTTGTAAAAAATAAATTTATAACGAATTCATTTGCAATGACAATTGACACAACTTTTCCCGCAAACAAGCTGGCGACCACAGTGGGAGCCAACGGCCTTAGATCTAAGGTCGTAGTGTCGCAGCTGTGGATCTCAATCCCTGTCAAGGAAGAGGTCGAGTTCGAGTTCGACCAGCGGAAGTTCGAAGTGTATCTCTCCTCCTCCTCTTAATCCGCATCTCCCCATCGTTCCAGAAGGATCTCCGCTGCAAAAAAGATCTGTTGGGCCTTAGATGCAGAGTCCCACGGGGAC
The DNA here is from genome assembly GCA_037177215.1 of Asparagus racemosus. NCBI lineage: Eukaryota > Viridiplantae > Streptophyta > Magnoliopsida > Asparagales > Asparagaceae > Asparagus > Asparagus racemosus. Next base: position 9,236 of record JBAKGM010048731.1, read on the forward strand.
GAATCCAGCCCCGCTGCCACTGAAGTCGCCGGTAGCGATAAAATTCCTTGGCGCCTACAACTCAAGTTCCCACGATGCCTGAGATGATTGCTGATGGCGTGCCCACACTGCCCAAGCGAGCACGGCAACGACGTCACCAAAGCATGGCACGTCGATTCGCCAAGGCGATGCAATCCACGGATAGGATTTGCTACGGGTCAGATCTAAGATCCAGGTTACAGTAGAGGCTCCTACCTTAGGTGATTGACGGCCCCTCCAAACCGTTAGCAAACGAGTGGGTCAGAGTCAAACAGAATCGCTCAACGCTTTAAAAGTGCATCCAGAAGCGCCGCGCACTCCTTGCGCAGGCACAGGCTTTGGTGCAACGAGCCCACCAACTGAAGGAGCAGGAGGTGGCCACTTAGCCGTCAACAACCCGCCAGGTCTGGAGACCCAAGTCTGCCGGCACTACAACTCCTAACCCAGCACCAACGCCAAAAGGTGCAAGCGCCCCAGCCCCGACTGCCTCGGCGCCAAGCTCGAAGTCCACCGGCACCCCAACTCAAGTTGCCTTGGCACCGAGGTCACCTTCGGCGTCCACATCTGAACCTTCGGCGAAGCTAATTTCCACTGCAACTAATAGGTTAACCATCAAGGAAGGCTTGGGTCTGTTGAGGAAATCACGGGTCACTCCTAATGCAGGAGGTCGTACCCACCTCAACGAAGGCAACAAGACTCCTACAGCTCCACCAACTAGACTAAGAATCGAAGTCTGGGAGTCCACCGAGGCTTCACGCCCGCACATGTGAACGTCAAGGCGAGTCACTTTTGGCAGCTTCGATAAAGCAGTCCGTCCTCAGAAGGAGATATTTTCGTCTGACGACGACGACATTATACCTGAGAAGTCGTGCCAACACACGTTAGGTTACTCCAGCATTCACACCGATGAGTTTCACTATTGTGCTGGGGGTACGAGAAAATCCTAGAAGAGGAGTTCTCCCGAGGAGCCTGCGCATTGCCCATGTTCTAAGCTAATCAAGGCAGTATTGTCGGAGTGCAATTGCAACAAAGCAACTCTAGAGAGAGTGTCTATCTTTGACATACTTGGTGATGGAATGCCGAAGCCCATGTCAAGACACTCCCATAAGAGAAAGTCAGTGTCTTGAAGTGATGAATTGCCAAGAGTCACCAACAACATGACAAGCAGAAGGACGTCGACCCGTACTGGTCCCCAAGCATCCGATCAAATAACTCAGTTGCAGATCGGGACCATTCGGCGATCCAATTACGACAAGATCCTAAAGGGACTGCCGTCAATAGATGAAGTGTCAGATGTTGGCTCCATCCTGGCCTCTGTAACACAGTTTCCAGTAAGGGGCAACCCCAGGAAGCCCTGATGATCAGTGCTGAGCAAGTAGTCAAGATGCTCGAAGAGGCTATGGCTAAGCAAAAGGAGAACTTTAATTTCAAAATGGAGATGGCCATGCAGTAGATGAGAGAAATGCATAACCAGCAAATCCAGGCACTGACAAACCGCCAGGGAGAATCGAGTCGTCGCAACAACGTCAATGAAATTGACAGCGACACAGACAGGGAAGAGGACCACGGCGCCAGATAGCCCCCTAAAGAACAAAACGTTGGGGGAAGCTAGGAGAATGCTAGTGGTAACGCTGTCACAGAAAATGAGAAAATCAAAGATCTCGAGAGTAAGATCAACACATTAATCTCCGCTTAAGAAGTCAAGAAGACTGGGATACCGTGCCCATACCCGAGGGAGTGGGAGTCGATCCCGTATCTGTCAAAGTTTAGCTTGATCAACTTCACGCCGTTCGATGGAAAGGGGTCCCCTACTCAGCATCTAATTTATTTTAAATCTCACTTGGGAGTGATCTCTAGAAACGAGCCCTTGATAGTTCAGTCCTTCGTTGGCACCCTTCACAGAGCTGCCTTCAATTGGTACCGCCGTCTCAAACTGGGCAATGTTACCAGCTGCGATGACATGGAGTCCATGTTCCTCTCAAACTTCTTTAACGATGATACTGAAATATCTATCGGAACATTGTTCGACGAGATGCAAAAGGACGAGGAGGCGGATGACACCTTCATCAAGCGGTTCCGCAACAAGGCGATGAACTGTCGAGACCCGATAACTGAATAGTTTATTCTCTAGATTTGCCACAACAACTTATCGTTGGATGTGCTTGAGGCAATGGGAACAGTGCTCTCCACTGCATGAAAGGATCTGAAAGTGTGTGGGGAGCAAGCTGAATGATTCCTCAAGAGGAAGAATGCGAAAAGAGGCCAGCCAGCAGTAGAAACTCCAAAACACAACTTCCTCCCACGCGGCAAAGGCAAGGAGCAGTCAAGAACGGTAGTTACAAACCAAACGATCCAGTTGCAACCCAGCAGCAAGCACCACTACAGTCGCAGTGGCAACAAGGACCACAGAAGCAGAAGGCCTCAGAACTGAGATTCTCGAAGTCCTATTCCTTCAGGGACGACGAGATTCCCAGTCTTTTCAAGTGTCTTGTGAAAAATAACAAGATCAAACTCACTCTGATCTAGAATCAAGAGGAAGCAAAGAGGACCAATGATCCGAGGTACTGCATCTACCACAAGGCGGTTCACCACCCCACCAAGTCGTGTTACGGCCTCAAGGATAAAATCTAGGCCTTGATCGATGTGGGAGTCATTACGATGAAGCTGTCTAAGTAAAATAAGGTCAGAGCAAATGCGGTGTCCATTAGTTTCAGATCGGTACCTTTGACTTGGTTCAAACCAGAGCTTGTGGTAAACGTGGCAATGAAGACGGTGAATGATAACCTGCATAAACAATACCAAAAAGAGCTCGTGCCACATACAGCCTCGAATGGTGAAGTTCTGTGGGTCCACCCGGACTTGCTTGAAGATGATCAATGGGCGGCTTTTTCATCTAGGAAGAACTCCAAAAGGAAGGGGAAACTATGCCATGCTACTTCAGCAGTCCTAAAGGGGGACGACGAGCGAATGGTGATGTTCTAACTTTCTGAGGAGCAACTTGAAACCTTTGCCACCAGGAGCGGGCATGAGTACATGTACAATTACCCTAAAGTTCCTGACCCGAATGCCAAGACATTAATGGAGCTGGGGGTGGCAAAGACTCCCCTCACGCAGGCCAAAAAGGGGTAGCAGTAGGAGGCAGCTAAACGAGATGCGGCTAAGTTGAAGGAAAAGCAACCACAGGAGGTTCAGCTTCCGAAGCAGTCTTGATTCAATCGCCTGATTGGAGGAGACAAACCGAGAAGCTGTAACTCCCCATATCGCTTTAATGTGATAGCCCAATTAGCTAACATCCTGGCAAAGATCACTCTCTACGAGCTGTTTCTTAGGATTCAAGATAAAATTCTCCACGCATGTAAGGCGTGGATTTTAGTGTCATTAATGACGACCTACCACACTTTCGAATATATCAGCGTTATTCCTTTTACGGCAAAGAATTAACCAGCAACGCGTGTGAGACGTTGACTTTATCCCTTCTTAGGATTCACAATAAAATTCTCCACACATGTAAGGCGTGGATTTTGGTGCCATTAATGACGACCCGCCACACTTTTGAATATATTGGCGTTATTCTTTTTATGGCTAATAATTAACTGGCAACGAGTATAAGACGTTGACTGTACCCCTTCTTAGGCTTTGAGATAAAATTCTCCAGAATTAGATCTGGTGTCTTCTTCAATTAGAAAAAGACTAAACTGGCAACGCGTGTAAGGTGTTTACTTATTCCTTTTTAGGATTTGGAATAAAATTCCCCACACAGGTAAGGCGTGGATTTTAGTATCATTAATGACGACCTGCCACACTTTTGAATATGTCGGCGTTATTCTTTTTACAGTTAAGAATTGACTGGCAACGCGTGTAAGGTGTTGAATTTATCCCTTCTTAGGCTTCGGGATAAAAGTTCCCAGAATAGAACTCTTGTGTCTTCTTCAATCGGAAAAAGACTAAACCGGCAACATGTGTTAGGCGTCGAGTTTGGGGTTATTGGCTAACCCCCAGCCCTCAACAGATTTGGTATACCTTTACCGACCACCGTTTGAATCAGGCTAGCGTGCGGATTATTTGAACCCGTTCCGCACGTGACGTTGAACTAAGACAATGAAACTCTCTTAGACTTGGCGCTATGATATTGAATACATAGACTTCGTCTTTTTTCACGGGAAGACTAACCCAGCGACGCGTGTGAGGTGTCGACCTATCCCTTCTTAGGATTTAGGATCAAATTCTCCAAGATGATTCTTAGATTAAAAGGATTAAAAAGTATTGATGTGGGAAAGGAAGAATTTAATATTCTATTTCCCGATGATGGAGAGGAAGGATTTTTGTCCTATCTCTGAATGAAGATGGGTTTGAAACAAGGAAAGGAGAATCTTGTCTCCTATCGCTTGCTCGTGGAGAGGACGGAGGATCTTGTCTCCTATCTCCGGGTAAGGGACGAATCTGAAACAAGAGAGGAAAGTTTCGTATCATATCTCTTGCTAGTGGAGAGGAAGGTTTTATGTCCTATTTCCAGATACTCATGAATTCGAAACAAGAGAGGAAGGTTTTGTATCATATCTCCTGTTGATGGAGAGGAAGGAGGATCTTGTCTCCTATCTCCGGTTGCTGGAAAGGAAAGATTTTTGTCCTGTTTCCAGTGAAAAAAACTAAAAATGAGATCTCCACTTCGAGAATCTTGTGAGGTGAGACTAAGAGTGGGATCTCCACTCTGAGAACCAAAAAGATTCAGGCGACCTTTAGTCGGATGACCTGATCTGAAAATTTCAGGGCATACCTTCAGTCGGCACTACCTGTGAGAAGGATGAGACTAAGCGTGGGGTCTCCATTCAGAGAATCAGAAAGATTTAGGCGACCTTCAGTCGGACGACCTGATCTAAAAATCCCGACGCATACATTCAGTCGGCGCTACCTAGGAGAGTGATGGAACTAAGAGTGGGCTCTCCACTCCGAGAACTGAAAAGATTCAGGAGACCTTCAGTCGAACGACCTGATCTAAAAATCCCAGCGCATACCTTCAGTTGGCGCTACCTGAGAGAATGATGAGACTAAGAGTGGGGTCTCCACTCAGAGAATCGAAAAGATTCAGGTGACCTTCAGTCAGAGGACCTGATCTGAAAATCCCAGCGCATAGCTTCAATCGGCGCTACCTGGGAGAGGGGTGAGACTAAGAGTGGGGTTTCCACTCTGAGAATTGGAAAAATTCAGACAACCTTCAGTCGGACGACTTAATCTAAAAATCCAGTTCTGACCTATACCTTCAGTCGACATAGTCTAGAAAAGAAAAGGATAGAGCCCTTCCGTTTATCATGAAGGGAATCTTACGCTTTGAGAGGAAGAATTTTATATTCTATCTCCAGTGTGAAAAAAAATTTGAGTGGGCCTCTTGTTCATGGAAGAAATCAAGAGGAAATTTTGGTACTTGGACCATACAATTTTGTAGACCCCCCATCAATGAATTTGATCGGTGAGGGACTTTGCAGTGGAGGATAGATCTAGGGTTATTCTCGAGTAAAGTGGGTGAAACATCCCACAAGGAGCTTCCCATTGGGTTATCCTGAATATACTAAGGGTAGTATTTCTTCAAGAACTTCTCGTTTATTGGCATTAATTGCATGTCGCCATTTTGGATAATTAGGTGATATGCACCATTAAAATAGACTGTCTCTATTGTAAACGCTCCTTCCCATTTAGGTTCGAATTTATTTTTTTTTGGAGTTGAGTATTATCGGTCGGTGAGCAGCGAGGACCAGATCTCCTTCCTTGAAACTCCTGTGTTGTACTTTCTTGTTGAAAGCTCTCGACATTGTGGCTTGGTAGAACTCAATGCCTTGTTGAGCTTCCAAGCACTTTTCATCTAACCTCTCTAGCTCCTCGATACGTTTCTAATGTTCTTCCACTGCCATCTCCGTCGCGAGGGCAATGTGAAGTGATGGGATTTAGCTTGAGTTGTGTATACCTCTTTCTCTTTAGTAACCACCCCCATGTTTTCCTCTGCCTCATCATATATCAGCACAAATAGCTGATGAGTTCTGACCGTGACTAATTGTTCAGTCTCGGGAGGTTGTACGTATGCATTTTGGAGGCGCGGAATGTACTCGATGAAAATTTCTTCAAACGAGTTTGTCATTTCAACAGCCGCCTTGTGATATGGGATCAGATCCAGATTCTTGACTCCATAGTCCTCACAGATCTATTTGACTATGAGTTGGGAATCCCCGAAGGCTTTGACCTCCAGCTCTTTGGCAAAATTGAGCCCAAAAAGCAATGAATTGTATCTGGCCACCTTATTAGAGTACAGCTCAGTTAGAAAGTAAACCCGAGGTATCACATGCTTCTCTGGGAAAACTAAGACAACTTCAGAAGAAATCCTAGAACATCTAGGGCTATTTGCCATTCGGGTTACAAAAACTTTCATTTAGATGATTTTAGGGTAATGACCCCTACATCAATCAAGGCCAGCATTTTATCCTTGAGAAGGTAGCACGCCTTCGTTGGGTGGTGCACCGCTCTGTGGTATGCACAGCATTTTAGATCATTGGTCCTCTGTGTTTCCTCTTGATCTTGGATCGGAGGCAGCATGATCTTGTTGTTCTCCAGGAGGTATTTGAAAATACCGAGAACCTCGTCTTCCTTGAAAGAATAGACTTTGGATAATTTTAAAATCTTCTATTTCTGCAGCTGTTGCAGCGCTCGCTGTTAGTCAGTTTAGTTTGTGTCTATAGCTTTCGCCTACCCTCTCCCTTTTCCGCGTGGGACAAAATTTTGTTCGTGAGCGTATGCTGATTGCTGGCCTTTTTCTGCCTTTTTTCTCTTAAGGAATCACTCGGCCTACTCCCCACGCAGCTTTAAATCCTTCCAAGTCTTGGATGGCGCTGTTCCCATCGCTTCTAGCACATCCAATGACAGGTTGTTGTGGTAAGTTTAGAGGATAAATTCCTCAGTTATCGGGTCCCGGCAGTTCATTGCCTTGTTCCAGAACCGCTTTACGAAAATATTCATAGTTTCTCCGCCCTTTTGCTTTTTGTCCAACAGTGTCGTGATGGATATCTCGGGGTCATCGTTGAAGAAGTTTGTGAGGAATATGGATTCCATGTTGTAGGCGTTGAAAAAATCGCTTATCAATCCCCGTAACTGACTCGCAAAGGTGGGTTCACAACCAACGGACCGCCAACCGACGCAACCGTCGAGACGTCAACCGACGAGTCGACGAACCGTTAGCTGATACAATAAGAACAGCTGACGACGCAGTCGCATGAAGCGCATCGACGAACGTCTGAACCTGGTCGACGAGCGTCTGAACCAAGTCGACACGACGTACACGCCGATGGAACGACGTACCAAGGAATAAATCCGACGGTCACGTTCCAAAGCGGCGAGGGGATCAGCTCGACGAGTTGGATAGACTCGAGCGTCGACG
>JBAKGM010048755.1:0-16667 GCA_037177215.1 Asparagus racemosus
TATTGTGTTCTTGCCTGGTTTGTTTACTTATTTGCCGTGGTTTCTCGGATATACGCTACCGGCGTGCGCCCAACAGAGATCATACCTGCAGGACGTTAAGTTGCAAGTTAACATTCCTGTCCCTCATAAATTGAGAGGGGAGAGAGTATATATTCTAATGAATGAATTGAGGTGTGGAGGGGTGGGGGTTGGGGGGGGGTGTTAAGTGCAACTGCAGGTATAAATATGAGCAGGGTTATGTGACCCAAAACCAAAAGCATTGTAAATAGCAGGAACATTTGCAAAGGACATCCTTACAAGATACCCACATGGGTTTAAGAACTAAGAGAAAAAATAACTTTTCCTCAGAGTCCAACGTGTAAGTGTTAATAAAATAGAAAGTGAGTGATAAGTAGGTACGCCATCATAATACAAGGTGCGTAACTGCAAAAAGCCCTTCCAATAATAATTTACCAGTATATGTTTTGATAACACAGCTCCTACAAAATTTATATGTTTTGATAACACAGCTCCTACAAAATTTATAGTTTTGAAAGAAGTTGTTCAAGACAAATTTCTCACATCATGCTCTCTATAAGTTAATGTGAAATCCTCCCTAACTCATATTTCCTTATTGCATTGCAGCCGAGTACAATTTTTATGCAGGACAGTAGTTTGTAAGTTTCCTTTAGATTTAGCTTACATTATTTGTAACTAAATGATTGTTGTTAGAGATTAAGCTTATTTATCTGTTCATGTCAGCATTCTGAAAGATCATGGGTGACAGATTGCATCAATTTTCGGTTGCGTTGGTTGGTTCTAGACAAGAAAGGAACAGAAACATGTTTACCAACTCTTAGATGAATTACCTCATTTCCTCAGCATATGTACACCATTGATCCGAAGAGGATTTATTTCATCATCTTCAGCAGTAGGCTTCTCATTTAGACCGACAAAATCGACAGAAGTTACGGAATAGCGTAGGGATCGATGTATTGCCACCAAATTGAAGCTTACTGCCTCTATAAATGTCAACCTTCTCCTTCGAACTTGTGATATCAGTATCAATATTTGGAGTAAACGATCCAACTTCTACTGTCTCTTCAAATTCCCATGATCCGAAGTCATTCATTGAAGGTGGCATTTTGGAGGAAAACACACCGATGAAGTTCTGAAATGCACCCTTGTTAAATTGATTGTCTGTTTGTCTGTTTATCATAATGGCACATGCGGAAATTTTCACATTAGTCTGCAAGCAGAAGAACTAAAGTTAGTAGCCTGTATCAATCACTCCCAACAGAGAGGGCAAAATTCATATTGCAGGTTTCAAGGGAAAACAAAAACAAATAATACTGCCTTATGAGATTTTCCAATGAGTTTTGTGCAACCCCCAAAGTCATACGGGTTTTGTGAAATTTATGCATTTATTATTTCAGAAAATAGTATACAGATGTGGCCCTTTTCTTTAAAATGCGTTGCTGAAAATACTTTCATGTACGAGTAGTTGATAAGGGACCTGATTTGTGCAGATCAAATAGATAAGATGCCAAGATGGCAAGGCCACCAACAAATCAAACTCTTAGAAAAATTTATATTATGAACACAAGTGAGATGATTTCACTCGTCATAGAGCTCAAAGAAGAGTTGTCATGATCCCTCTTTCCCTTCACAATGTTTAGCCATTTAAAGGTGAAGGCATATATAGAGTAGGGTTGACGTGGATATAAACAAAAAAGAAAAAACAAGAAAAAGAAAAGAAAGCAGTGGTCTTCTGCAGTCTAATTATATATAAACAGTGTTAATAAATTCAAGATGTTCTAAACATTAGAAAAAAAATGGAGATTCGAACGTTGTGCACAAAACATCAGAAGTCTATGCAGACATGAGAAACTGCTCCTAGTTCCAACATTTGCTGAACAATGTGGATATATGATCTCACAATTCAAGGTGACTTCATGTGACATTTAAACAAAATAAAAAACAGAAGAAACGCCAAAGTTATCTTATGGGGAGGGAACTACATTCACCTGCAAGGAACAATATGTGCAGACCTGAATTGAGACAGATTTCATCTACAACTCAAAACTAGCAATTTAGTCTATTTTATCTTGGAAATCCAGACTTTAAATTTGGATTGATAGTATCCACGTACTGCATACTATCAATAGTAGCTTGCTCCCTCCCTCTCTCTATGAGGAAAAAATGGGCCACACCTCATAACCATCAGCTATCAAGAGAGAGTCACATGGTGAGGCCCACAGCATAAATGATTGTGGAAGTACTCGCTTGTGGCAAAGTGACAAATCCATATAACATGCACATTTTACTCTAAGATCCCTGAGTGAACTGATATAGGTCTAAAATTTTCTATTCAAGCAAAATTGTTAGATTAGGGGCAAAATTCCAATCCTGTAGTTGTGTCATTAGTCCAAGTAAAAGAAAAATAGCAGGTAAACTAGTTTACAGTCAGCTCTTAGGTGAAGCAAAACAAAAGAGGCATTATATTGATGATTAAAAAATTATAAAATAAATCACCTGGGAAGAACCATCTGAGTCAATCACTACTTTTATGCCTCATCATCTCTCAAAGAACACGAGCTGAAGTTTGAATATGCATGACATTTAGAGAGATCAGGAAACAACATCAGAAAACTTTGAAAATCACCATCCTCTGGGTGCAAATCTACTAACATAGACAAAGTGGATGCCTCAAGAGGAAGCTTTCGCTCTTCCATCTTACATAGGAACTCCTTGACTTTGTTTGTGTCATCTCTCTCGAGCAAACTTCGAACAACCACTTTAAACATAGTAGAATTCGAAGAGCATCTATGTTTTTCCATCGATAGAATCAAATTGTCAGCTTCATTCAATAAACCTTCTTTTATAAAACCTTGCATCTTAATTGCATATGCCACAACATCCAGGACCAACTTCTTAGCAAGCATATCACTAAAGAGATCCTTGGCCGCTTGGGTTCTAGCCACTCCAAACATTCTATTAATCATGATGTTGAAGGCCTTGGCATCGATCGTAGACTTCAGACTAAGCCTTCCTTGAAATAGATTTACTGCTTCATCAATGCATTTGTTTTTGCATAGTCCAACCAAGATTACATGGTATCTACCAATATCTTACAATGCATTTTTCTTGCATCACTAACTCTACCAACTCGAAGGAATCCTGTAAACATAATGGTGTAGATGATAGTTATCTGCTTCAATCCTTTTTAAGGTATCTCCTCAAAGAGCCTTAAAGCTTTGTCAATCTTCTTTAATCTACAATACAAGGTGATCAGAATTGAATATGTAAACTCGCTAGGCTTGTGACCCTCTGAAAGCATAAGATCAAAAACTTTCAATCCTTCATCCATTTTACCTACTAGAGAGCGACCATCCGTACGAGTGTTGTAAGTAACCATGTCAGGCTCTATACCTCTTTGAATAATAACATCCAATAATTTATGAGCTCCTGTAACCTTCCTTCCTTACACAGAGCATCAACAATTGTATTGTATGTCACGACATTTTGATGGAATCCTCAATCCCTCATTTCAGCAATTAATCTCAATATGTCGGCCATCCTTCCAGCCTTGCAAAGTCCACCCAACGAAATGTTATACGAATAAATATTGGGCTGCATCCCAGCCTGTTGCATGTTTATGACTAAGAGCATAGCCTCATTGGTTTTATTGTTCGTGTTATGCCATTCAATCATGGCACTATACTTATAAAGACTGAATGCCAAACCCTCCTTCCTCACAGAGTTCAGGATTCTTCATACCTCATCGGAGCTACCTTCTTCACAGTAGCCATTTAACAAAATGTTGTACGAAATTGTACCAGGTTTCACACCACTTTCAACCATCACATTTAGCAACTTGTGTGCTTGACAAGTATTTTCGTGTTTACATAGGGAATCCATTAGTATGCTGAAAGTTATTAACACCAGGGAGGAGACCATGATCTACTATCAGTTTGGAGACTCTCATGGCTTCTTTCCAGTGTCCAAGAATACAATGACCATGGATAATGCAACCCTAAGCGACGATATTAAGAGCAATTCCTACAGAAATCATTTTCTCATAAATCTTGGTAGCGTTAACCATTGCCCCTTGTTTGCAAAAGCCGTCAATGATAGTGTTGTAGGTGACAATATCGGGAGCAATGCCAGCAGAAATCAATTCCAGAGAAGAAGACTCAGAAGAGGATTGGCCATGGCCATTTATTTTAGCTTGAGTTTTAGCAATAGATTTTAGGAGGAGTTTGACCGCAGAAATCGTAATCTTTCAGCCGAGAAGTTCCAAAGTGTGGCCTTTTAGTACAGGTTTCGTTTTCGTAAATGAGACCCTCAAACCATCTTTAATTATACACTAGACCATCAAATCCTATTTGTTAAAAAACCTGTAATTTAACTGAGATGATAATTAGTTAGCTATGTTATGATAAACATTTCGGACAGAATATGGACGTAGCACAATATAAATGAAGTGATACATAGGCATGTTAGAGAAATAGTGAAGAAATAATAAATGAGTATGCTTGCTTATCCTTACTTTCATATTCTTTCTGATTTTAAAACTAACATGGAATGGCGCATGATAATTTCCGATGAGAAACTCTCACGTTAGCATAAATGAAGGAATTTAAGTGCAAATTTTAAGAACTTTATTGTATATAGCGTTGTCAAAAACAAGTGAGGGCATGTAAGTGCAAAGTAGGGGGAACTATAGGATATTTAATTGCAATTAAGCCGATAATAAATGATTAATATAGTTGAGATTTCTGTCCAAACTGGGTATTACTCAGAAACCCAACTACTTCCATCGTTCTCTGGGTGAAACAAACGTAAATTGTGTTTTGTGGTAGAAGCTGGAAAGAGATGAAAATGAGTTTCCAACGTTGAAATTGATTTCCTATATTCGTTAGAAATGAAACAAACAATATGCTCCGAGGCACTAACCATTTTTGTGCTTTTTAAAATAGAGTAAATTGCTTGCTACTCCTTTCAATATCAGACTAATCCTCTCAACTCATTCGTCCTCTCAACTCATTCATTTGCACGTAGCGCCCTAAGATTTGCCATTTCAGGGATAAAGCGCAAGTATTACCTCCTCTCATGACTTGAGGAGCGCTAAGTGCTAATAAATGAGTTGAGGGGGTTTACTTCTACTGGAGGTATAGATGAGAAGCTTATTTGCAATTTACCCTTTGGATATTAGTTTTTTAAATCTTTACTTTGAAATTAGACTCTCAAATCATTGAAATTGCTATTAGGTTCACTAATTCTCCAGTCAATTCCTCAAATTACTACTACTGGTGACTGGAGTGAGTAGCCAAAAAGAAAGTAACTATATTTCTTGTTTCAATCTTTTTGGCACCACGGCGTGTTAATTGTCAATTGCAATCATGACCAAACAAATAGAAAAGAATTAGCCAAAGAAAAAACTATATGATCTACAAAACGAACAAAATACAATGAAAAAAAAAAATCATCTTGCACCTATTATTTCTCTTCCGTTTGCAGTGCCTACCAAGCTCAGCTACTTACGAAAGTAATGGGTAGATTTCATAACCTCCTAAATTTTAAAGGATTATGCACAAAATTACCCTAAACTTTGCAAACCAGATAAAGCAACCACGAACTCTCCAAATCATAGAGAACCATCAAAAAACTTTTGAAAATTGTCATAAATGGCGTTAACATGAAGAATTAAAGGTCTAAACTACCAGAAATACATCAAAATTGCCGAAGACCAAATGTTGCAGGTTGACGACATCCTCAAGCAGAAAACTTACTTCCAAACCAGCAAAGAAGCAAATGCAGCTGATGACTTTGTCCTAAATGCACAACTGTAAATTCAAAACAGAAATAAGAATGCAATAAGATCACCCATTTTAAACCAAATTGTTTGCAAATGCAAGCAAAAGAAAAAAGTGATCTACAATAAGGCCACGTTTGGCAGCAAGAGCTAGAGCCTAGAGGGAATTACTTGCTTGGCACATGCTAACTGCTGCAAAATGCCTAAGACTCTTGGCATGTCATAACACATTTTGTGCAGTTTGTTCGCATTTTTCTATTGGAACTGTTTCATTACACTCTTATTCCATGTTAATAAACAAGATTTATGCATCCACATAAAAGCTCACCATAAAAATTTGTGTGTGTCAGAAGAATTGAATAAGCGTTATGCGCTCTCATTATGCCACAAGCCAAATAATCACTGCTATACAGGTTATATACTTATATACAAATAGCAGAACTATACTGTTGATTCATTCTTGGAAACAAAACCTATAATCCAACTTAATCCAACTCAATTGAGCCATTATACCAGTGACATAAACCCTCAGATATTAAACACTCTAGTCTATCTTCAACTTAAACTCTGAATTTAGTCGATTTGCAACATCGCATGAAGGAAAAAAATTACATTGTGGATAGGAAAGGAAGGTTAACATTCTAGCCAAATTTTCATTCTTTCATCCCTAGAGAGAAACAAATGAATCTTCACAACAACAAAAAGATGAAAACTGAAAACCATCTTAATATCAGGCACAAAATTCCCAAATTATAGATTGCTCTAGTAGATGGTTGGATTTCTTTCAACACCTCTTAGAAAGTGTTTTTCCTAATAGCAAATAATGATTACATATTATTGATACATAAACTTTATACCCTGTTTAGATTAAGGGGAATGGGGGAGAAGTGAAGTTAGGGGAAACAATTCAACTCGTTCGGGAATTCTTAGAGGGTGAAGCTTTCCTCCTTGTTCCCCTAATTTCCACCCCCAACAATACAAAATTTGTTCGCCCCCAAAATAGGGTGGAACTTGGGGGAAGGAAATTCCCTTAACTTCTCATCTCTTCTCTCCCTTATATGCTGTAACTTGCCCTACCACAATGAAATGCCAAACACAGTGTTGGAGTCAGCATTTTTAAAAATGGGATTCTACATATAAAAACCCATGCTAGTTGCTTTTGAAACAAATCAGATAATTTACATGAATTTTTGATTTTCTATAAACCTTTAAAATGGATTAAAAGGTGAAGGTCCTATCCATAATCCATTGATTACAGGTTATTAGGACTAATAAATTTGGCCTCGTGAAAAAAATGTTTTTCAAGCTAGTTTTAAACTCTCATGGGAATCACGTAAATACGCCATTACAACAAAAATTACAACTTATGATACATTTTCAATCACCTCGTGACACATTTTTGTGTTGCACAAATGGAGAGTGACACAAGTTGAAGGTGTAGGTAGAGCATGTGTGGAGAGGGTCTTTCTACACATGTGAGAATGTGTCACAAAACTCATGACACACATATGTGTCACAAAATTCATGAGACATATATGTGTCGAGAGTGGTGACACATTTGTGTTCATACCATAAAAAATATAGAAATCATCATGCAACACTATAACTTCCTAGAAGGTCACACATCTTAGGATTACTCTTAGCCAAGCTCCTTAACTAAAGAGTTGTTTAACTAATTCACGAACATAAGTGTTCAATAGTTATTACACTTAAAACCCAAGACTTACAATTTAAACCCATCAATATGTCCTCACAACCGATGTTGGACTATTAGTCTTTTTCAATTTTATTTTATTTTGTATCTAATGACACAAATATGTGAAGTGGCTTGCGACACTTTTTATTTGTGTCGTTATTGTTTAATCCTTTGCAATTAAAATGACACTTCTATATGTGTCATAAAATAAGTGTGGACACATACAAATTTTGTTGTAGTGCGTGATGGTTAGAGCTAGACATCAAGAACAATCATGGGATCGCCACACGACTTTAAAAACTAACGAAATTTTTTTTTGTCACGCATATTCAAGGGTGTATGTGTTAACAAAATAGAAAATGAGTGACAACTAGCTACCAATCTATGTCTTGATAGCAAAAGCTCCTACAAATACAGTCTGCATTTTAAAAAGGTGTTGAAAGACAAATTTATTTGACTTGTGATAGTCTGAACATTTGAAGAAAGTGAATGTCGTGATGTTGTGACAGTCTGAATATTTGAAGAAAGTGAATGTCTCTTCAAATACCCATGATCTCATCATTCTTTGAAGGTGGTATTTTGGAGAAAACACATCGATGGACTTTCATAATGCACCCTTGTTATATGGATTCTTCTTTTTATCATATAATGGTACCGGAAATTTTGATATGTTGTCTGCAAGCAGAACAAGTAAAGAAAGTAGGCTGTATCAATGAGTCCCAACAAATGGCTAAACTTGAAAACTCGGAGGAAACCCGATGAACATTCAAAATTACCAAAACCCCCAGGAACTATTTGACACCTCATAAATAGCATTTATGTATAAAGTAAATAGTCAAAGATTGACCTGGTTGTTTGTGTCTTGTTCTCCCACATGAATGCTCTCCATTTAAATTTTTCATCAAAAATTTTGATTTTCATAATTCAAACTTATTGCCCTACATGTTAACTTTCTTTATGAGATTTTAAGAGTTCGGGGGTGTAATATAATTCTGAAAGGTCATGGGGGCTTCTCTGATTATAGAGTTCAATGGGGTTAGAAAACCTCAACTTTCGCGCGCACGCGGGGGGAGGGGTGGGGGGAGCGGGGTTGGGGGGTCATCTTCATGAAATTACCAAATAATTTATTTGTGAAAGAGAATATTCAGATTCAATCCTTTTCTTTAAAGGCATTGTCCCAAATAATTCATGTATGAATCGTTGAAAATGATACCTGAATTGTGTTGCTTAAATAGATATGGAAGTGGCAGTTCCTCTGCAGTTTAATTACATAAACAGTGTTAAATTCAGATATTCTAAACATTAGAAGATGTGGACTTGAAGACCATAGAACATAGGGAATGCCATGTACATTGTAAAAAATTTCACAAATCCATATAACAGGTCATAAGTTACTATATGATCCCTGCATGAATTGATATAGCTCTAAGTGTTTCCTTTCCGAACAAATTTGTGAGATTAGGGAAAATTTCCAATCCTATAGTTCTGTCATTAGTCCATAAAAATTATAAGGTAACCTAATATACAGAGAACTCTTAGGTGAAAAACAACAAAAGAGGCATTGTATTGCTAAATAAAAAATTGTAAAACAAATCACCTGGCAAGAAACTTCTGAGTTAATCACTGTTTGGTTCATCATCTCTTGAAGCACTTGCACTGAAGTTTGAATTTGCATGAAGTTTAGAGATGTCAGGAAGCGACTTTATAAAGCTTTGAAAATCCCCATCCTCTGGGTGCAAATCTACTAATAGAGAGAAGGTAGATGCCTCAAGTTCGAACTTTAGCTCTTCCATTTTATATAGGAACTCCTTTGCTTTCTTTATCTCACCTATCTTGAGAAAACTTCAAACAACCACATTAAGCATAGTAGAATTCAAAGAGCGTCTATATTTTTCCATTGACAGAAAAATATTGTCAGCTTCATCCAACAAACCTTCTCCAATGAGGCCTTGCATCATAATTGTATAAGTCAAAACATTTGGAACCAATTCCTTAGCAAGCATCTCACTAAAAAGAACATTGGCTGCTTGAGTTCTACCCACTCTAAACATCCCATTGATCATGATGGTGTAGGTCTTGGTGTCGTTTGTATACTTCTGATTTAGCATGCTTTGAAATAAATTCATTGCTTCATCGATGCATTTGTTTTTACATACTCCATCCAAGATTACATGATATGTACCAATTTCTAGAGTTACCTTGTCATGAATCATCTTATCGTGCATTTTTCTTGCATCACTAATTCTTCCGACTCGATATAATCCTGTAAGCATGGTGTGGCAGATGGAAATAGTCTGCTTCAATCCCTTCTTAGGCATCTCCTCAAAAAGCCTTAAAGCTTTGTCAATCCTCTTTGATTTACAATAAGAGTTGATCAGAATCGCATATGTGAATTCGTCAGGTTGACGACCCTTTGCAAGCATGACATTGAAAACTTTCAATCCTTTGTTCATGTTACCTACTAGCCATTATCCGTCTATAAGAGTGTTATAAGTAATCATGTCAGGCTCTATACCTCTTTGAATCATAACATACAATAACCTATTGGCTTCTGTAACCTTTCCCTCCTTACAACAGAGCATCCACAAGTGTATTGTAATGTCACGACATTATGATGGAATCCTAGATCATTCATTTCAGCAAGTACTCTCAAGGTGTCCTCCCATTTCCCTAGTCTGCAATATCCGCTCACCAAAGAGTTATACGTGACTATGTCTGGGTTGATCCCGTTAACAACCATTTCATTGAGTATACTCTCGGCATCTACCATCCTTCTGGTCTTACAAAGTCCACCCAACAAAATGTTATAGGAATAAATATCGGGCTGCATACCAACCTGTTGCATTTTCTTGAATAAGTGCGTAGCCTCATTGGTTTTATTGTTCTTGTTATACCAATCAATCACAATATTATAAGTGCAAACATCGAATGCCAAATCCTCCCTCTGCATAGAGTTCAGGATTCTTGATACCTCATTGGAGCGGCCTTCTTCACAATAGCCATTTAACAAAATGTTGTACAAAAATGTATCAGGTTTCACACCCCTTTCAGCCATCACATTCAGCAATTTGTGCGCTTGACAAGTATTTCCGTGTTCACATAGGGAACCCATTAGTGTGCTGAAGGTTATAACATCAGGATGGAGACCTCGATCTACCATCTCTTTGAATACTTTCATGGCTTCTTTCCAGTGTCCATGAATAGAATGGCCTTGGATGATGCAATTGCAGGTGACAATATTGGGAACAATTCCTCAATAAATCATTTTCTCATAAATCTTGGTAGCATTATCCATTGCTCCCCGTTTGCAGAAGGCATCAATGATTGCGCTGTACGTTACAACATCGGGAGTAATCCCTGCAGAAATCATCTCCGCGAAAAACTCGGTAGCATTATCCATCGCCCCTTGTTTACAAAGGGGCATCGATGATTATGCTGTAGGTGACCACATTAGGCTCCACTTTCTCCTACTATCTTCATCTTCTTAAGGAAGTCAAAACAACCCCACTGCGGCATTCTGTCGAGCAGCTGGGCTGCTTCTTCAACCTCGTTCTGTTCACACAGGCCACTGATAAGAGAGCTGAAAATTACGACATTGCCATTCCAGCCTCTTTTGAACGTAGAGCAAAACAGCCCAAAAGCAAGATCGACACGCTTCATGCCGGGGCAACCCCCGATCAAAATGCCGCACGTGAAGTTGTCAGGCGAAATGCCACCGACCCAGTTCATCTTATTGATCAAAGAGAATGATTAGATTTGAATCTTGGCGGCGGGCATTCTTCTTGATCGTTTGAAGGATTGAAGAAAACAGGAGGCTGAATGAGAAAATCGACGGCTTGGGATTCGCATCGAGCATTTGATCGAACAGAACCAATGCCTCTTTGATCTCAAGATGGTTCTGTGGCCCGCAACGTTGCATGATGAGGCCCTGTAATCCGTGGCCGTTGTTTTTAGCTGTTGATGAGTTTGAGAGGAGTTCGGCCGCCGAAGAATTTCTCATTTTTGAGCTGACAAGCTCTCTAGGTGTGGTGAGTGGGAGGTTAGCCCCTCATCTTTAGCTGTCATCACTGCACGTGCGAATGCACGTGCGAAAGGCATAAATTTTTTCTTAAACAAATTATATTATGTAAAAATTATATATAGTAGTTCTAGTTGTAATGTGAGATCTTAATATGAAGAAACTATTCTATCATGCGGAGGAAAGTATTAGTCTTTTAAACCTCTATTGATATTGTTCGTATAAGTTTTATATCTTTTGCTACAGGATCATGTTCGTAATGTACATAACAACAAGTATATTTATTTTATCTTATATGATTTCTATAATAATAAAAATAGAATATAAATATACGCTGTAAGGTGAAACAAAAGGTCATGAATACTTGTAGTATTTTTGGCTATTCCTTAAATTTAGCCGGACGCAATCTCTAAAAAGTACTTTATTGCAATTTAAATCTATCATGTGTTTGAATAAGTTAATTTTATTTATTTAAATTTTAAGTCTTTTAATACATTTTAATGTAATTAATTAAAATAATTATTAACTATAAACAAAAGGTTTATAATATTGCATTTTAAAAAAAATGTATTGCCATTCTTTTTAAAGCATCATAGATCTCAAAAGATTTCATTCATCTTTGATTTTAATAAGAAAAACATGGTTATACTAAAAAAATCTATTCCATAATTTTTTGCACAATATCATAGTTATGTACTAAAAAAATCTATCCTATAATTTTTTGCACAATTTCATAGTTATGGGGCCTATGGCTTATATATATATATATAGAGAGAGAGAGAGGTTATAGAATAGTATTCACGTGGAATTACTATAATACAACTTTGTCATTTATGGATTGTACGCCCATTTCCAACTATGTCTATTTTTGTCATGCCCTCACTAAGTTCTTTATATAATTATCTTGAAGGGATAATTTCATATTAGTCCCTTAATTCATCTATAATTGCAAATCAGTCCCTCAAATCTCAGTATTTATTTACTAGTCCCTTAAATCTGCAGTTTTATTGCAATTTTGTGCCTCTATTAGCTTTTCCATTATTTTTTGTAGTTTATGTTTCCTCATAAAAATGGATAGAGTGGAAAAATTAGAGGATTATGTAGGGTTTAGAGAGAATATTGCATGGAAAGAGCTCGGAAATGAGTTTTGTGGTGCTCTTGACCATTGGGTAAGAGGATTTTTTTGGGTTTGGGCGTTAGAATAGATGGATTGTGGGTTTAAACCCGCTAAGAAACAAGTTGGTGGGTTTTAAATAAGGGTATAACAGGTAAACGCTCTAATTCAATTAAAGATAACAGAATATTCCCCTCAAGTTCACATTTCTAGACCATAAGGACAAAATTGCAAGGAGCATATAGGTTTGAGGGACTAATGAGAAAATACTAAGATTTGAGGAACTAATTTGTCGCTATGGATGATTTAAGAGACTAATATGCAATTACCCCTATTTTGAAATTAGTTGCTCAAATCATTGAAATTGCAATTAGGTCTCCCAAGTCTTATAAGTTGCTATTGTTAGATTGGATGGACTAATTTAAATTAATTTATAAGAATTAGGGGTCTAATAGAAATTTCAATGATTGAGAGACTAGCTTTGAAATAACTTATATGATTGGGAACAGCAATACCAATCATTCGAGAAACTAATTTTAAAATATTAACGATTTAAGGGACTAATATCAAATGCGCTTTTTTTTTTTTTTGGATTTTTGCCATACTGGACCCCAGATCTTTGTTAATATACATTAGACTTCCAAATCTTTATACATCAGACTCCAAATCTCTTATATAGATTGACTACTGCTGTGACGAACAAGTGATTTACGCATATGATGATTGAATGTCAAAGCTAAACTAGCTTGTTAGTACTGGATGTGATTTATTTCTTCATGCTATCTTCCAGCAAGATAATTTTGAAGTAAACTAGTAGCTTTAACATTTTTATGGTGCCTCAGTATTAATCATTGTCTTCTCACGAAAAATGCTTCATATTCTTCCATTTGATCAAGAAACGCTTCTCATCCTTATTCTATTATATGAATATATATCTTGATACCGGATATCCACTAAATATGTAGAGAATCTTATGGTGCCATTATACAAGTACTCATATTATAACTATGAAGTTATCCTGTAACATTAATTCTTTAGCTTCTCTCGTCTCAAATTTGTATCACAGCATGCCTATAGTCAACTGCATTCATAATAATAATAACAAATAAACAAATAAAAAATAAAAATAAAAATAAAAGAAAAAGTATGATACATATAAAATGAAAAAATATGACCCAAAAAAAAAAAAGATCATCACAAAAAAGCGATATAAAAAAAAATGAAACAAACATACAAGATTGCTCTTTCTCTGAAGCTATATTCCTCTCATGCTTGCATTGCCAGCCAAGCCCGGTTATTTTTTGCACCCAACAAATGTAAATGGCTACATTTCATAAACCACCTTGAGCTTTGAGGGCATCTACGAAAAGATCCCCTTAAACTTTCTAACATAGAGAAAACTACCATGAACTCTCAAAATTATAGAAAACCAACATAGATTGTTGAAAATTGTCATAAATGGCATTCAGGTGAAGGATAAAAGATCTGAACTATCCTAATTACCATCTATCTATCCTAGAAGATAATAAGGATAAAACATGTCACGAAACATGTCATATTTTAAGATAACTATAGTCAATTATAGTATTTTAAGAGAAAAGTTCATGATAGTTTTCTCTAATTTAGAAACTGTCGGCGCTTTTGTGGAAATCCCCTAAAGTTCAGGAGGATTTTGTGAAATCCACCCCATACGTACACGACCTTTAAGTAGGAGAGAACCATCATATCAAGAGGTGTATGCACCAAGAAAAAACTTAGAGACATGAATGCATCAAAATTGCCGAGACCAAATGTTTTTGGTTGATAGTCCTCAAAGCACACAACTAATTGTCAAACCTGCAAAAGCAAATGTAGCTGATGACTTTGTCTTAAACTCACGAGAACTAAACATTCAAAAAAGAAAAGGAAGCAGGAAAAATAAAACAAAGGAAGATTATTCTTCAATCTATTTAATGGTTTTGATTGAGATTAATTGCTTACATTGAAGCTAGTGATTATTTTCAAAGTTCTCACCCATTGTAGCAAAGAAACTAATAGTACAATTTTGACTAATGCACTTGATGATACTTTTATGTCGACAAACTTACTGAGTTTCGTCTCTGAAGATCATCCATTTTCAGCTTATATTATTTGAACTAGTTAATGATTGTCGTTAGTGATTCAGCTTATTCATTTGCTCATGTTAACACAATGAAAGATTATTTGGTGTCCAACTGGAGATCATGATCTCTATGCCACTGGTGCTCTGCATAATAAAGGAACGGGGAAGAAATATAAAACAGTTAAATGTATTACCTCATGCCCTCAACTCATGTACATTGTGACCAGAAGAGGGTAACATTCCGTTAGAGCTATTTGCCTCATAATTCATTGCAACCACAAATTCTCCATCTGTTTCGTCTTTGGCCCTTTTGTCACAAGCCGATCTTTCTCCAATGTTAGTATAACTAGTTTCGCTTTCATCCTCAATATTTTGCATTTCAGCTGCAGGATCAGAGAAAGGATTTTTCTCATCATATTCGGTCCTAGCCTTCTCACTTAGACCATCGAAATCAACAGCAGTAAAATCCAATTTTTGTAATAGAGCAGGCATCGATGTGCTGCCATTTGATTGAAGTTTATTGCATATATCGATGTCAACCTTCTCCTTTGAACTTGTGATATCTGTAGCAATATTTGGAGTTAAGGGTCCAACGTGTACTGTCTCTTCAAGTACCCATGATCTGAAGTCATTCATTGAAGGTGGCATTTTGGAGAAAAACACATCGATGAAGTTTTGTCTTGCACTCTTCTTATATGGATTGACCTTTTTATCATAACGGTATCGGAAATTTTCATATGTTGTCTGCAAGCAGAACAGGTAAACTCAGTAGCCTGTATCAGTCAGTTTGCATCTGGCAAATAATTTAGAATTAAACTTCATCAAACCCCTATGAACTATGGGGGGTTTTCCACAAAACCCCTAAACTTCAAACACATTAACGTTCTCCATTCCAACTTGTCATCACAAGTTTCGATTTGCCATAATTCAAACTCATTCCCCCACCTTTAATGTCATTTATGAGATTTTCCCATAGTTTACGGGGGTTTAGTAGAAAATAGTATCCATATGCACTTGTTCATGGAAGACGGTGAGCCCACCGACAAACCAGACCATTAAAAACGTGTATATTATGAGCACAAGTGATTAAACTTCACTCGTCATAGACCACAAAAGGGAGTTATGATGATTCTTCTTTTCCTTGATAATGTTTAACCACGACAACGTGAAGACATAAAGGCAGAGTAGTGTTGATGTGGATATAAACAAGAAAAAGAAGCGGTAGTCTCTCTGCAGTTTGATTACATAAAAAAGTGTTAATAAATTCAAGAAATTCTAAACGTTAGCAAGTTATTTTAATAATAAAAAAAAAGAAAATATTAAAAGGTATGTTACTACTGTCACAACACGATGTTTAAAGCCCCATGGAAGGAAGTCCTTCATAAATCTTTTTTTACACTGAAAATCTTTAAAAATATATCGTTCAGTGGAAATCTTTAAAGTTCAGAAAGTCCTTGTTTTAAAAGAAAAAAAGATAACACAGGGAATTGAAAAAAAAACAAAAGGATGGGAAACTTTGTACGGTAACTTACTAGTCCAATGCACTGACCAACCCAAGGGCAATGGTGATCAAACTTTTGAACACAATTGTTGCAGATTGAACAATGAGAAGCACGTGGTGGTCGATAGAGCAAACATGTGTCACAATATTTTACTTTCACAGAATAACCATTTACCATTACATCCTTTGTCCTTGGTAATCTCATGTTTGGATCTCTTCCACTAATCCATTCCACTGATAGAGTAGTAACATCAAGTGTTTCTTCTATTTCTGGAGGTTGTAAATTTCTCGGTACTATCCCTGGATCTCTACTAGATGTCATTATGAGCAAAATCAAGTCCTGCATCAACCAAAACAGATCAATTACAACTTTGTAATATGCAATAGTTTATGTGTAAATTTCACTTTGACCTCCCTGAGCTTTTGTGTGTGTTGCTTTG
>JBAKGM010048782.1:0-16661 GCA_037177215.1 Asparagus racemosus
CCATTGGCAAGTAATTTCACATAGTTTAGAATTCATGATTTGGAGAGTTATAACCCATGATGTTTTGGACATTTTTAGTCGTTCTGACCCATTGGCAAATAATTTGCAAGGAGAAAAATTTACGATTTCGTAAGCTATAACCCACAATTATTTGTCAATTTTAGTTGTTTTGACCTGTTCGCAAATATATTCACTGGGGACAAAACTCACAATTGCATGAGCAATAACCCAAGATTTTTGTCCATTTTTAGTAATTTTTACCCATTGGCAAATAATTTCACTATGGAAAAATTCATGAATTCTCGAGCTATGACCCATGATTTTTGACCATTTTTACTCATTATAAAATATTGGTAAATAATTTCACGGAGGCTAAAGTTCATAATTTCATGAGCTCTGATTGACAATTTTTTACCATGTAAGTCATTTCGATCCAGTAACAAATAACATACGGATGCTAAAATTCATGATTTCATGAGCTATAATCCACAATTATTGCGCGAAGGCCCAAATTAATGATTTTTATGGAGGCCAAAATTCATGCTGTTAGTCATTTCAACTCGATGATAATTATTATATGGATGCCAAAATTCACGATTTTACGAGCTATAACCAACAATTATTGAACATTTTCAGTCATTTCAAACCATGGGTAACTAATCTTGCTGAGGCTAAATTTACAACTTCATGAGCTATAACCCATAAATTTTGACCATTTTTAGTTGTTATGACCCGTTAGAAAATAATTTCACATAGACCAAAATTCATGATTTTCTGAGCTATAATCTATGATTTTTTGCCAAATTTATTCATTACAATCCATTGACAAATAACATTTTGGAGGCCTTAATTCATGGTTTCAAGAGCTGTAATCCACTATTTTAGCAATTTTTAGTGGTTTTAACCCATTGTCAAATAATTCCATAAAGGCCAAAATTCATGATTTCATGAGGAATAATTCTTAATTTTTGGCCATTTTTAGTCATTTCAATGTATTAGCAATTAATTTTGTAGAGATAAAAATTCACTAACTTTGTGAGCCATAACCCACGATTTTAGGCTTTTTTAGTATTTTAACCCATTGACAAATAATTTTCCATAGGTTAAAATTCATAATTTCTTCATCTATAACCCACAATATTTTATAATTTTTAGTCATTTCAAACCTTTAGTAAATAATTTTGTAGAGTCCAACCTTCATGATTTGGCGAACTATGTAACCCATGATTTTTTGTCATTTTTAGTCATTTTCATTCATTGACAAATAATTTCTTAGAGGCTAAAGTTCAAGATGCCCTGAGATATAACCCATGGTTTTTGACAATTTCTTAGAGGTAAATAATTTCATGGAGGCTAAAACTCATAATTTTACGAGCTTGCCCGCAATTTTTGGTAATTTTTAGTCATTTCGACCCATTGTCAAATAATTTGGCGGTAGCCAAAATTCATAGTTTCGTGAGCTGTAACCAATGATTTTTAAGCATTTTAGTCATTTCGACTTGTTGGCAATAAATTCAGGAAGGTCAAGAGTCATGATTTTATGAGTTGTAACCCGCGATTAGTGGTCATATTTAGTCATTTCGGGCCATTGGCTAATAAATTTGTGGAGCTCAAAATTTCAAAATTCATGCGCTATTTAACCCACGATTATTGGACATGTTAGTCATTTCAAACTATTGGTAAATAATTTTGTAGAATCTAAACTTCACAATTTCATTATCTGTCACCTACTATTTTATGTAATTTTTAGTAATATTGACCCATTGACAAGTAATTTTGCCAAGGTTAAAATTTATAATTTCATGAGCTATAACCCAAGACTTTTGAGCATTTTTTTTCCTTTCGACCTATTGCAAAATAATTCCACGGAGACAAAATTTTGTGATTTCGTGAGCTGTGACCCTGAATTTTTAGCCATTTTTAGTCCTTTTGATCCATTAGCAAGTAATTTCATAAAAGGAAAAATTAGTGATTTTATGAGCTACAAATCATGAATATTATTTATTTTTAGTCATTTTGAACTATTAGAGAATCATTTCATGGAGGCCCAAAGTCATGATTTCATAAGCTACAACTGACAATTTTGGTCATTTATAGTTTTTTGGACCCTTTGGCAAATAATCTCACGGAGGCTAAATTTATAATTTCATGAGATATAACCCACTTTTTGGCCACTTTTAGTCATTTCAACTTGTAGGTACATAATTTCATGGAGGCTAAAATTTATAATTTCATGAGCAATCATCCAAGATTTTTAGCCATTTTTACTCATTTCCCATTGGCAAACAATTTTACAGAGGATAAAATTCACGATTTCATGAGCTATGACCCTTGATTTTTAGCCATTTAAAGCCATTTCAACCCATTGGCTAAACTTTTTTAGAAGCTAAAATTTAGGATTTTATGAGCTATAACCCAAGATTATTGTTCATTGTTAGTCATTCCAAACCATCAGTAAATAATTTCATAGAGGTCAAGGTTCATGATTTCGTGAGCTTTAACGCACAATTTTTTTGCCCTTTTTAATCATTTCGAACTATTAGCAAATAAGTTTGTGGAGGCCAAAATTTACATTCTATGAGCTGCAAACAACATTTATTAGACATTTTTAGTCATTTCACTTAGTAAATAATTTCATAGAAGCCAAAATTCATAATTTTGTGAAATAACCCATTTTATTAATTTTAGCCATTTTGACCCGTTGGCAAATAAATTTATGAAGGAAAAAATTCACAATTTCATAAATTATGATAATTGATTACTGGACTTTTCTAGTCATTTCGAACCATTGCTAAATAATTTTGCTGAGTCTAAAATTTACGATTTCGTGAGCAATAACCAATGATTTTTGGCGACCTTCAGTTGTTCCGACTCATTTCAAAATAATTAGACGGAGGCCAAAATTTATGACTTTGTGAGCTACAATCCAAAATTTGTTGGCATTTTAGTTGCTTTGTCCCGTTAGAAAATAATTTCACGGAGGCTAAAATTTGCGATTTCATGAGCTATATAACCTATGATGTTTTATCATTTTTAGTCATTTCAACCTATCGGCAAATGTATTTGTAAAGGCTAGAGCTCTTAATTTCATGAGCTACAGTACATGGTTTTTGGCCATTTTAAGAAGTTTCCGCCTATTGTCAAATAATTTTATGGAGGCCATAATTCACGATTTCATGAGCTGTGACCTATGATATTTGGCTATTTATAGTCATTTCGACAATTGAAAAATAATTTCAAAGAGGCTGAAATTCATGATTTTGTGGGCTACAATCTATGGTTTTTGGCCTTTTTTCTTGTTTCAACCTGTTGAGAAATATATTTGTAGATGCCAAAATTCACTATTTCATGCGCAGTAACCTTCGATTTTAGCTATTTTTAATCATTTCGACCTGTTGAAAAATATATTTGTAGAGGCCAAAATTCACGATTTCTTGAGCTGTAATCCTTGGTTTTTAGCCATTTTTATTCGATTTGACCCGTTGTCATATAACTTAACAGAGGCCAAAATTCACAAGTTCATAAACTGTTACCCGTGACATTTGGCCATTTTTATTTTGTTTTGACTCGTTGTGTAATAATTTTGCCACGACCCAAATTTACAATTTTGTGAGTTATAACCCATGATTTTTAGCCATGTTTGATCATTTCGACCAGTTAAATAATTTTGCGGAGGCTAAAATACACGATTTCATGAGCAATAACTCACGATTTTTGGCTAGGTTTAGTTGTTTTGACCAGTTGGCAAATAATTTTGTGAAAATATAAAAATTCACAATTTCATGAGTTTTAAACCATGATTTTTGGCTAATTTTCATTATTTCAACCAGTTGGCAAATAATTTTATTGAGACTAAAATTCACAATTTCATGAGCTATAATCTATAATTTTTAGGTAGTTTTTGTCATTTTGACTGGTCAGCAAATAATTTCAAGAAGGGAAAAATTCACGATTTCGTGAGCTCTAACCCACGTTTTTTGGCCAATTTTACTCATATCAACTCGTCGTCTAATAAATTTGAGCGACCAAGATTCATGGTTTTATAAGTTATAACCCACGATTATTGGCTATTTTTAGTCATTTTAACCCATTGGCAAAGGCTAGAATTCATGATTTTGCGAGCCGTAACTCAAGAATTTTGGCCATTTTGTCATTTTAACCCATTGGAAAATAATTTTGCAGAGACTAAAATTCATGGCTTCATGGCCAATGACCCACGACTATTAATCATTTTTAGTCGTTTTGATCCATTGATAAATATTTTCACTGTGGATAAAATTCACGATTTCATGAGCTATGATCCATGATTTTTGGCCATTTTAATTCATTTTGAACCATTGGCTAAAAATTTTGTGGTGGCCAAAATGCAAGATTTCATGAAGTACAATCCATGATTATTGGATATTTTTAGTTGTTTCAAACTACTGGTAAATAATTTTGTTGAAGCCAAAGTTCATGACTTTGTGAGCTATGACACGTGATTTTTGGCCATTTTATGTCATTTTGATCAATTGGAAAATAATTTCGCAGATGCTAAAATTCTCAATTTTATGAACTATGAACCATGATTATTAGACATTTTTAGTCATTTCAAACTGTTAGTAATTTATTTTGTAGAGCCGCAAATTCATGATTTTGTGAAATATAACCCACAATATTTGACCATTTTTAGTCATTCCGACTCGTTGGCAAATAATTTCATGGAGGTAAAAATTCACGATTTCATGAGCTGTAACTATTGATAATTAGACATTTTTAGATGTTTTGAACCAATGGTAAATGATTTTTCTAAGGCCAAACTTGTAATTTTGTGAGCTATAACCCACAATTATTTGGTGATTTTAGTCATTTTGATCTATTAGCAAATAATTTCACGGAGGCCGAAAATCACAGTTTCGTAAGCTATAATCCATTATTTTTGGCTATTTTTACTCAAATTGATCCATTAACAAATAATTTTGTGGTGATCAAAATTTATAATTTCATGAGCTATAATCTATGTATTTTTACTAATTTTAGTTGTTTTGAGCTGTTGGCAAATAATTTTTCGAATGCCAAAATTCATGATTTCGTGAGCTATTATCCACAATCTTTAGTAACCTTTAGTCATTTCGACCCGTTATCAAATAATTTCACAAGAGAAAAAATTCATGATCTCATGTGCAATAACTCATGATTTTTAGCTATTTTTAGTCATTTGGACCCAATGGCTAAAAATTTATAGGTCAAAATTTACTATTTCATGAGCTATAACTCATGATTATTGGACAACTTTAGTCTTTTCAAACTTCCGGTAGAAAAATTTTAAGAGTCCAAACATCACAATTTCATGAGCTATAAATCATGTTTTTTAGCCACTTTTAGTCCTGTCAATCCATTAGCAAAACATTTCATGGAGGCTAAATTTCACAATTTCATGAGGTGGAACTCACAATTTTTGGCCATTTTTACTCATTTTGACCCGTCGGCAACTAATCTAATGAAGGCCAAACTTCATGATTTTGTGAGCTATAACCCATGACCTTTTTTACCATTTTTTTTTGTCATTTTGACCTATTGGCAAATATATATACGCAGAAGCCAAATTTCACTATTTTATGAGTTATAACCTATGGTTTTTGCCCACTTTTCATCATTTCAATCCATTGTCAAATAATATTATGGAGACCAAAATGCATGATTTTGTGTGTTATAACACGATGTTTAGCCATTTTTAGTCAAGTCAACCCGTTATCAAATAATTTCACAAAGGCCAAAATATCTAATTTCTTAATCACCCATGGTTTTTGACCAGTTTTAGTTGTTTCCACATGCTAGCAAATAATTTTGCGAAGGGCAAAATTCACGATTTTGTGAGCTGTAAATAACAATTTTTAGATATTTTTAGGTTTTTCGACCGGTGGGCAAACAATTTTGCGATGGCAAAAAATCACGATTTCTGAGATATAATCCATGATTTTAAGCTATTTTTAGTTATTTTAAAACATTGGTAAATAATTTCATAAATGTTAAAATTCACGATTTTATAAGCTACAATCAACGAGTTTTTATCATTTTAAGTCATTTCGACCCATGGGCAAATAATTTCGTGGATAGTCAAAATTCAAGATATCATAAGCTATAACACATGATTATTGGGCATTTCTAGTCATTTCAAACCCTTGGTAAATAATTTTTCGGAGTCCAAACTAAACGATTTCATGAGCAATAATTCAATATTTGTAGCCATTTTTAGTCGAATCGAACTTGTCATGAATAATTTCTGACAAGATTAAATTCAAGATTTAATGAACTGGAGCCCATGATTATTCGCTGCTAGTAGTCATTTTAACCCATTGGCTAAAAATTTTGTGGTGGCCAAAATTCACGATATAATAAGTGATAACTTTATTAGCTATAACCCAATATTTTTGACCATTTTAGTCATTTTGATACATTGGAAAATAATATCATCAAGACCAAAGTCTACGATTTTGTAAGCTATAACCCATACTTTTTTATCTATTTGACCCATTGGAAAATAAGATTATGTAGGCCAAAATTTAAGTCATCAGGAGCTATAACCAATGATTTATGCCCATTTTTAGTCATTCGATCCGTAGTTAAATAAATTTTATAAAGGCCAAAATTCACAATTTCGTGAGATGTTTTATGACTGTTAGCCGTTCTTTATCATTTTGGCCCGTTGTCAAATAACTTTGCACTAGCCAAAATTCACGATTCTGTAAGCTATGACCCATGATTTTTTACCAATTTTATTCATTTCAACTCGTTGGCAAATTATTTGGCGGAGGTCAAAATTCTTGAATTTGTGAGCTATAAGCCATGATTTTTTGTTATTTTTAGTTGCTCCAACCCATTAGCAAATAATTTGACCTAGGCTAAAATTCATGATTTCATGAGCTATGACTAATGATTTTTCACCAATTTTAGTTGTTTTGACCCGCTAGCACATAATTTCGCGAAGACCAAAATTCATGATTTCATGAGGTATAATCCACGATTTTAGTCCATTTTAAGCCATTTCCATCTAATGGAAAATAATTTCATGGAGGCCAAAAGTCACGATTTTGTGGCTATAACCCATGATTTTTTTGCTATTTTTAGTCTCTTCAACCCGTTAGCAAATAATTTCACAGCGGCTAAAATTTATAATTTCATGAGTTATAATCCATGATTTTTGGCTATTTTAATCATGTTGATGCATTGCCAAATAATTTCACGTTGGTAAAAATTTATGATTTTGTGAGCTATTAGCCATGATTTTTGGCCATTTTTACTTATTAACATCCATTAGCAAATAATTTCACGTATGCAAAAAACTACAATTTCATAAGTTATAATCCATGATTTCTAGCCAATGTAGTCATTTTGACGTCTTGGAACATAATTTTGCAGTGGTTAAAATTCACTATTTTATGAGCAATAATCCATAATTTTTAGCCAATTTTAGTCCTTTTGACGCATAGTGAAGTAAGTTCACGGATTTCAAAATTCATGGACTTCATGAGCTATATCCCATAATTTTCTGCCAGTTTTAGTTGTTTTGACCCCTTGACAAGTAATTTTATGGAGGGCAAATATAACAATTTTGTGAGTTATAACCCATGATTTTTTACTATTTTTATTTGTTTTGACCCATTGACAAATAATTTTTTGGAGGTAAAAGTTCACGATTTCCTGAGCTATAACTCAAAAAGTTTAACCTTTCTTAGTCTTTTTGAGTCATTAGTAAATAATTTCAAAGAGAACAAAATTAACATTTTCATGAGCTATAACCTGTGATTTCTTGTTTACTTTTAGTTGTTTACTTTTAGTTGTTTACTTTTAGTTATTTTGAACCGTTGCTAAATAATTTCATTGATGATTATTTTTGGCCATTTTTAATCATTTTGAACCATTACCAAATAATTTCATGGAGGCCAAAATTTACATTCCATGAGCAATAAACTATAATTATTAAACATTTTTGGTCATTTCAAGCCCCTAGTAAGTTATTTCACGTAGGCCCAAATTTCTTATTTCGTGAAATATAGCCCATGATTTTCACCCTTTTTTTAGCCATTTTGACCCGTTGACAAATAATTTCCATGAAGGCTGATATTCACGATTTCATGAGCTAAAATAATTGTTTTCTAGATTTTTTTTAGTCATTTCAAACCATTGGTAAATAATTTTGCTATGGTCAAAATTGGCGAAATCATGAGCAATAACCAATGATTTTTGGTGACTTTTCATTCTTTTGACCTGTTTGTAAACAATGCTGACATCATATCAAGGCGGTGAAGCACGAACCAGGCCATCAAATAGGTGTATGGGAATTCCACCCTAGCGTGAGGAATCTCAGTCGAAGGTTCGCCTTTCTCCTGAGTAAAGACGCTAACTATTTGACAGAGCCCACGATAAATATTGGCTACCATGACTGGAAGAAGGGAAAGTTCCTTCTTGTGGGCGAGTTGAACGGCGGGGTAAAGCACCTCTAATGAGAGGGTATCACCAGACTGATACGGTACCATGCACTTTTTCAACCAGATTGCGAGGTAGCCAGCTAAAAGAGTCATCGGCCGGATCGGCTTCACTGCATGCCACAGGAAAGTCGCAAACTTGGTCCCTGTAGGAAACCATCCTGAGATGCCAACAGTGTAGGAGTTAGCGCCGGACTTCTTGATCAACTCATTTATCTTCGAAGGCATGAGAGGCGACGACTCATAGATCTCCTCACCAGAAGGGCTCTCTAGGTGCCTGAATAAATAATTCACAAATCACTTCAAGCTCACTTGCGACTTCTTCTTTGCTAGCGGCTCAGTCTATGCCAAAGCGATGTGATAATAGCAGGTGAGATCCCATAAGGTGTCATAGCGGCCGGGCATGCGATCTCTCAGCCAGCCTAATTCCCAACTTGAAGGGAAATACTCCTGACATATCATCTTCCCTATGGGTAAACCGGAGATTCGATGCATCTCATGGAGGGCTAGCCATAGCTCACAATGCCTGGTCAAGAATGTGTTTGAATCAGGATCGTAGAGCTCGGATAAAGCAAAGAAGTGGTTGGCATTGATCAGAAGCCCGTACATAGTGGCATGGATCGCGGCATATAAGCCACAGGCACGAAGCTCCTCACCCCATCGGCTAATGATGTAACTCGCCAGATGAGTCCACCAGAGCCTATCTGTAGAATGAACCCAGTCATAAAATCTGTGACCGGACACCGGCATCTCTCGATCCAGCTTCGCGAGACGATTCTTCAAAGTCTAGGCAGTAGTAAAAAACTTGTCACAGGGTGGTGAGTCTAACCCGAATACACCGGGACATAATCTGGCAACACGGTTCTTGCTCGAGCCCTAGGACCACCTGGTGGGTAATGAACTCGCAGTGAATGTGGTTGCGCTCCTCTGTTAGGCGCCACGACATCTCCCGTGCCACGGCCTGGTGCCTCAGCTCGGTCAAGCAACGATGGCGGGGTATCCATGGGAGGTATAAGGACTCTCCATCATCCTTGTGTAGCCACTGCTTGCTCTCAATGAAGGCTGCATCCGGGTCCTCGACGGAATCACCAAACATGTAGTCCGTCTTTTTTTAGAGACTGAGTAGAGCTGGTGTCCCTCACGAGTGATGCATCGGTCATCAGTGACCTTAGTACGCTAGGACTCCCCTCAAGTACCACCTGGATGACCTCTGCCGGTGTATCCGATGCAAACTGAGGTGAAGTCAAAATGGCAGGGTCATCACATGTGGAATAATGCTTGCCACAGCGTCCATCAACCGCATGAGAAGAAACGCTTCAGAGGGATACTCGACTAAAATGAAAAATCAGAATGGGTTAAACTCAACTATAAAATATATTTGGAGAGGAATATGAGGCATTGAACTCATCTCGCAAATCCGTGAGATAGAGTCATGACCTTATAATAGGATAACCGATTTTGGATGCATTACGGTCTTGAAGGACAATATACCCCATCACGTAAATGAAGTAAGGGGATATCCTATCCTACTGACCACAATACGGCACAGAATCGCCCCCGTTGTTAGCCATAAGACAGACGATGACCAAGCAAGGCCTATCTTTTAAGCATCAATCCTCACCAAAGAGAATCCAGGCTCTTCCCAATTGCCTCACCAAGGAGAACGAAGCAGGGATGCAGTATGTGTATACAAGTCGTGAGTGTACAAAAAGGGCGAAAAAAGCTCACCGGCGAATGATGGGGCTACACCCTCACGTGAAGAGGTAGCCCCTCGGATGCTGTAGCTTTGGAAAGCCAAGCGCAGTCACCTTGGAATAGAAGGTATCTAGCTAGCTCAGGCGTTCGGAGTCCTTGAGAAACAGTCCGAGAAGACGCTGGAGAATCGTTAGGGATCTGATTCTGTGAAATGTTAAGTAAAACTTACTCTTCCTTCATTTTCGCTCATATATAGAGAGCCATGAAGGATAAGCTAGCCCCTTATCCTCCCTCTATTTCTAGTTTTACGGTCGGGATCACTTCTCTCAAAAAATGAAATGTCGGGCACAGAGAACGAAGCATCAACAGTTTAAAGTTGTTTGCTGACGTCAGCCACGTGTCATCCCAAGAACCTTGGCGGCCCCTTCCGTATACGTTCTTCTCGACCAGGACTGAGGATTCTAGTTTTGCTCAGACCCGACTCAAAGCCGACTCCAAGTGAAAGGGGCTAACTGTTATGGTCTTAGATATTTTTTTTCACTGTTAACCCTTGAATTTCGGGAGGAATTCCTACCCCTAAGATAAGAAAGTACGCTTAGACTGTACTGGCCAAAATCCCGCAGACAACTCAAAAGTCAGTATCAGTCATCCCCCAGTCGACTACCTTGATAAGGTGACTTAGGCATTGAAGCCAGTCTTCGACACAGTCGACTACCTTCGTGGACGACGCGAATGCCAGTACTAGCCATTCATTTCGACTCTTCAGTCAACTACCCCCATAGAGCGACTCGGAAGACTAGACCAACCGTCCTCTCAGCCGACTACCTTCGTGGATGACGCGAATGGCGGTGTCAGACGGTCGCTCGAATGGACGACGCGAATGGCGGTGTGAGTCGATCCCCTACATAATCGACACCTTTCCCCACTCGACCGACTCAAGCTCTCATCCCCAGACGACGATTGTATGAACTTTGAGTTTGACATCGCATTGATATTACATTAATTGCGTGATCAATTCCTTGATTCCCCCATCTCACATGGTAATTAAGGCACCTCGAACCATTCTGGCTGCGTGTATAACTAATCACATCCCCATTAGTGCCGAGGGAGTAGTGCTAACTCCCGCGCAATCTCCAATCGACAACTGTTAAGGCTGTCCACCACAACCTCCACAACCTGTTTCTGTCTAATCACCGAGTCAGCACATGTAAGAATAGGGCTGACTCACATTTTTTGCTCAGCACCAACCAAAATGACCTAAATGCCCTCCGACTCCCATATAAATAGAGAACTGGATAACAGATAAGGTAAGTAATTTTAACCTAGAGAATTTCTACACACAACATTCTCATCTTCATTTTCCTATTCTCAAAGAGAACCCATACTAACTTAATCATCGGAGGGACCACTGGAGATCCCAACTCTACCATTTCACAAGTTTTTCTCAGAAGCGGGAGAGACTTCCGACGAACTGAACCACCAAGCATCGAAAGAGAAAGCGGACCCCACTCACCCAAAAACCCTAATCTGATGAAGATTATCAACTGTGTGATCTGAGCAAATGAAAATTTATTATGTGTACATCATGATTTTTATGAGCTATAACACATGATTTTTATCAATTTTTATTGTTTTCGAGGGAAGACAAATTTATTAAGTGTACCTCAAAATTCACTACTTTCATGAGCAACAACCCGGAATTTTTGACTGTTTTTGTTCGTTTATTTAGTGAATTCAAACTTGTCATGTATACATTAAAATTCACAATTTTCATAAGTTATAACCTAAGAATTTTGACTATTTTTGTTCGATTCGAATGAATGCAAATTTATTATTTGTACATAAAATTTCGTGACTTTCATGAGCTATAACTAATGATTATTGTTGGTCTTTAATTATTTTGAAGGAATACAAATTTATTATGTGTACATTAAAATTTAAGATTTTCATGTGTTTTAACCCAAAATGTTTTATAGTATTTGTGCATTTTGGATGAATGCAAATTTATCATGTGTACATCACAATTTGCAATTCATTAGCTTTGATCCATGACTTTTCCAATTTTGTTTCGATTGGAAAGAATGCAAATTTGTTATGTGTGCTTCAAAATTTACAATTATCATGAGCTACAACCCTTGATTTTTCTATTATTTTTGTTCATTTTTAATGAATTCAAATTTATTACGGGTACATCAAATTTATAATTTTCATGACCTATAAAGAATGAATTTAGACTATTTTTGTTCAATTAGAATTTATGACTTCCATGAGCAATAACCCAGAATAATTGTTAATTTTTAATTATTTTTAGCGTTGTTAATTTTTAATTATTTTTAACGAATGCAAATTTATTATGTGTGCATCAAATTTACAATTTCCATGAGCAACAAGTCAGAATTTTTAAGTATTTTTTTAATTTTAACGAATTCAAATTTATCATGTGTACATTAAAATTCATGATTGTCACGAGCTATAACCCATGAATTTATACATTTTTTATTTAATTTAAATGAATGTAAATTTATTATGGGTACATAAAACTTTGCGACTTTCTTGAGCTATAAACCATGATTATTGTCAATTTTTAATTATTTTGAATGAATGTAAATTTGTTATGTGTACATCAAAATTTATAATTTTTATGTGCTCAATACATGAGTTTCATTAATTTTGTTTTGTTTCGTACAATGCAAACTTATTTTATGTACATAAAATTTATGATTTCCATGAGCTATAACCCATAATTTTTTTTAAATTTTGGTTCATTGAAATGATTGCAAATTAATTATGTGTATATCAAAATTCTAATTATTACAAGCTAGAACCCATGAATTTTGATGATTTGTTCATTTCAAATAAATGTAAATTTATTTTGTGTACGTCAAAATTCATAATTTTTATGAGATATAACCCATGATTTTTATCATTTTTATTCATTTTGAATGAATGCAATTTGGTTAAGTGAACCTCAAATTTCAATATTTTCATAAACTGTAACCGAAGATTTTTATCAATTTTTGTTTATTTCTAATGAATACAAATTTAATATGAGCAAATAAAAATATGTGATTTTAGTGAGATGTAATTTGTAATTTTTGTTAATTTTTTAGTTTAAAAGAGTAAAAATTTAATACAGTTACATACAATTTTGCGAATTTCATGGGCTATAATCCATGATTTTTTTTAATTTTAGTTCGTTCAAATGAACGCAAATTAATCATGTGTAGATCAAAGTTTTGAATTTCAAGAGCTATAAAACTTGAATTTTAACTATGAATGCAAATTTACGTGTACATCAAAACTTAAATTTTTCATGAGATATAACCCAAGGGTTTTTAACATTTTTTTCATTTCAGACGAATGTGAATTTATCATGGGTACTTTAAAATTTACAATTTCATAAGCTTTAATTCATGAGTTATGCCAATTTTGTTTTATTTGGGAAGAATGAAAATTTATTATGTGTGCAACAAAATTTATGATTTTCATAAGCTACAACCCATGATTTTTTATCTATTTTTTCTAATGATTTAAAATTAACCATGTGTACATCAAAATTCACAATTTTCATGAGCTATGACCCACAAATTTTGACTATTTTTGTTTGATTCGAATGAATGTTTATCATGTGTACATGAAAATTATAACTTTTATGAGCTATAACCCTTGATAATTATCAATTTTAAATCATTCTGAATAAATATAAATTTATTATGTGCACATCAAAATTTAAAACTCTCACGAGCTGTAACCCATGACTTTCATTAATTTTGGTTTGTTTTGAATGAAAGAAAGTTATTATGTGTACATTAAAATTTATGATTTCCATGAGCTATAACCTACAATTTTTGTCAATTTTAGTTTGTCGGGATAATTACAAATTAGTTTTATGTACATCAAAAGTTACATTTCTTATGCACTATAATCCACAAATTTTTGATGATTTTATTTTTTGTCATTTGGAATAAATACAAATTTATTATTTGTAGATAAATTTATTATGTGTCTATTAAAATTTGTGATTTTTATGAGCTATTACCAATAATTTTTATCAATTTGTTTTATTTCAATCGAATGCAAATTTATAATCTATGCATAAAAATATCCAACTTATGTTAGCATTAACCCATGATTTTTATTAAAATTTTTGTTCATTTTATTCTTTTTAAAAAATGAAAATATATTACTTTCACATAAAATTTATAATATTTATGAGCTACAACACACGATTTTTATCAGTTATGGATCATTGGAATTATTATTACATCAAAATTTTTGATTTCATGAAAGATAACCCATTATTTTTGACTATTTTTTTCGTTACAAATGAATATAAATTTATTATGTGTACATTAAAATTCACATTTTTTTATGAGCGATAACCCATTATTGATATTTCTTTGTCATTTTGGACGAATGTAAATTTATCATGTGAACATCATAATATGTGATTTCTATGGGCAAAATCCATGAGTTTTGTCAATTTTGTTTTGTTTCGAAATAACGTAAATTTCTTATGTGTGGATTAAAATTTATGATTTTCGTGAGTAGCAACACATGATTTTTAATTATTATTGTTTATTTTTAACGAATTCAAATTTATCATGTGTACATCAAAATTCTTGATTTCCATGAGCTGCCCACAAATTTTTACTATTTTTTGTTTTAATCAAAGAAATGAAAATTTATTATGTACACATAAAAATTTATGACTTTCGTGAGCTATAACGCATGATTTTTTTACATTTTTTTTATTTTTAATGAATTTAAATTTATCATGTGTACATCAAAAATCACGATTTCTATGAGTTAGGTGTGAATTTTGTTTATTTTTGTTCAATTCGAAAGCATAAAAATTTATTATGTTTAAAAAAATATTTGTGATTTTTGTGAGTTATAACCCATGATTCTGTTAATATTTATTTATTTTAAATGAATGAAAATTTATTATATTTACAATAAAATTTGTGATTTCCACGAGTTATAACCCATGATA
Organism: Asparagus racemosus; assembly: GCA_037177215.1. NCBI lineage: Eukaryota > Viridiplantae > Streptophyta > Magnoliopsida > Asparagales > Asparagaceae > Asparagus > Asparagus racemosus. The sequence continues at coordinate 15,157 of JBAKGM010048782.1, forward strand.
TTTGCTAATTCTAGTTTATTTTGAATGAATGAAAATTTATTATGTACACATAAAAAATTCAAGATTTACATAAGCTATAATATTTTCAATTTTGTTTCGTTGGAACAATTGAAAGTAATTATGTGTACACCAAAATTTCATGATTTTCATGAGCTAGAATCCATGAAGTTTGATAGTGTTTATTCGTACAAATTTATTTTATGTACATAAAATTCACAATTTTAATGATATATAACGCCTAATTTATGTTAATTTTTACTCATTTCAAACGAATGCAAATTTGCTAAGAATACTTCAAAATTCACTATTTTCATAAGATTTAACGCACTAATTTTGACAATTTTTGTTCATTTCCAATGAATTTAATAGACAATTTTTGTTCATTTCCAATGAATGTAAATTTATTACTTGTCTCAAAATTTTATGATTTTCATGAGCAGTAACCAACGATTTTTTAATTTTTCTTTTATTTTAAACAAATACAAATTTATTATATGTATAGAAACCATGATGTTTGTTAATTTTTCATCATTTTAAAAGAATGAAAATTTGTTACATTTACATACAATTTTATGATTTTCGGGAGTTATAATCAACAATTTTTATCAATATTTGTTTAATAGAACAAATGCAAATTTATTATGTGTACATCAAAATTTGTGATTTTTTTAAGCTATAACTCAAAACATTTGACTACTTTGTTCATTTCGAATGAATACAAATTTATTATTTGTATATTAGAATTCACCTTTTTCATGGTCTATAATCAAATGTTTTTAATAACTTTTGTTTATTTTAGATGAATACAATTTTATCATATGTATATTAAAATTTACAATTTTCTTGAGCTATAATTGATGAATTTGTCAATTTTGTTTTCTTTAAAAATTATGCAAATTTATTAAATATGCATCAAAATTTATAATTTTCATGAGTTATAACTTATGATTTTTTTAGTTTTAATGAATTCAAATTTATCATGTGTACATCAAAATTCATGATTTTCATGAGGGATAACTCATGACTTTTGACTATTTTTATTTGATTTGAATGGATGTAAGTTTATTATGTATACATCAAAATTTATAATTTTCATGAGTTATAACCACAAATTTTAATTATTTTTATTCGATTTGAATGAGTGCAAATATACAATACTTACGTCAAAATTTATGACTTTTATGAGATATTACCCATGATATTTTTCAAGATTTAATCATTTAGAATGAATGCAAATTTAATACTTGTACGTCAAAATTTATAATTTTCATGACCTATGACCCACAATTTTCGTTAATTTTGTCTTGTTTTGAATGATTGAAAAATGGGAAAATTGTGTTAAGGCCCCAAAAGCAAAAAGTTAATGTGACCCAGCCCCTTTGACTTTTTCTTATGTGTTTTAGCCCCAAGACTTGTCACAAAATGTGATGCACCCCTTTTTAGTCATCATTGCATGCCAACTAAGCATAGAAAGAGAGAGAGAGAGAGAAATAAATGAATAATCC
>JBAKGM010048840.1:0-16650 GCA_037177215.1 Asparagus racemosus
CAGTGAATTCTACCTACACATTTTTCTTCTTCCTTTACTGACTTGACCGTCGGAGGGACCACCGGAGATCCCAACTCTGCCCCTTACACAGGTACCCTTTCGTAGGCGAACCCCTTGACCGGAGCAACGTCACCGGGCATTAGGAGAGAATGCAAACTCCGCTCTCTTAAAAGCTAAACTCGCACTGAGGTTAGTGATTGTTTGATTACCTCCATCAACACTATTCAAATACGATTCAGATCAGTTTAGATATATCCAGACCACATCCCTAAATGAAAATGTGGACCTATCTTTGACTGGTGAATATCTACATATTAGCACAACAGGTTAAAAAAAATTTTGGATTTGATTCGCTTTTTTTTATTGAGTTTTCACCTTTTGTTTCTGATTATTTTGATTTTTTGATTATTTTGATTGACTATAAAATTTTGTCCATTTCTCTCAAGCATAGAAAGAAAAAGAAAAGCTCTAAGATATGATCCGTACGAATCTATAGAATCTCGAAGTTCTCGGTGATGACAATCTAGAACTTCAAATTTAATTCATTTTTTTGGTTAAACTTCTTATTTTTGTTTCTGATAATTTGATTAATTATGTTTGATGATGAGTATTATATAGTGATTATTTTTATTTCTAATTACCTGATTACTTAATTGTTTTTACTTTAATCTAATTATTTATTTTTGGGAAAAGTATACTTTTACTGATTGTTTGATTAATATTATCCCTCTCTCCCAAACAAAGGGGAAAAAAGAAGCTATAAGGTCTAATCCATCCCTTCGACCATAAAATTTCAAAAAATAATATATGACACCTTGAAGATCTTAGCAATGATGGGTTAGTGCTTCGAATTTAATTCTTTTTTTTTGTTGAATTTGTGCTTTTTTCTTTAGGATTGAGAACGTGGATTCTTCTACGAGAGGAAAACATCTACAAGTGGAAAACGAACATACAGATTCCCCTAGCATCTTAGACTTTTAATCTAATTTGCTTTTTTTTTTTTGGATTTCTTACTTTTTTTCTTATTATTTGATTAATTTTTCAATTTTTGCTTGAGTATGGATATTAGGGAAAATTGTGTCAATGCCCCAAATGAGAGAAGTTGATGTGCCCTGGCCCCTTGTAGTTTCATCTTTATGTATAAACCCCAAATACAATGCAGTAATGTGTTTCAGCCCTTATTCTCTGCCAACTAAGAATAGAGAGAGAAAAAATATAAAACCCAAAAACACCCTTATTTCCTCCTCTCTCTTCTCTCCTAATCTTAATCTTCATGGCTACTCCTCCCTTCTCTCCTCTCCTCCTCTCTCCTAACCCTAATCTTCCTCCTCTCTCTGTCTTCCTCATTTTTCCCTCTGATACCAACATCCCCCTCTCCTGCCTCCCTCTTTATCACCACTGACCTCGAGTGCACCCATTGACCACAGCATCTCCCTCTGCCGCCTCCCCTTCCGCTACCACCGACATTGGGTGCACGCTCCGGCCTTATTGTCTCCTTCTTCTGCCTCCCCCTCTGCCACCACCAACCTCGAGTGTTGCCTCAAATGTCTATGAGAAGATATCCTTCTCTGAGATCACCACCAAGAAGAGGGTGTTCTTTCTTCAACTCAAGAATTTGCTACGAGAGATATTCTCTAGAGATTGCTCCTAACTCATTTCTACAGCCTTCACTTCAAAGTCCAGGATGTCTGTAATGGAAGTGGATGCTTTTGGATTAGTAATTTTGATAGGGGAGTCGGCCATAAGGGTCCCTAGATCATGTATGGATCTTGAGTTGAATATTGTCTTTGATGCCTAGCAGATGTTTGATGTATTGCTTACAAGATTATAATTTTATATGTGTTACTCTTTTTAGTAATTTATGTTTAGTCTATTAGTTCCATAAATGGTTTTAAATAATGAACATTGTTGCTTTAGTTTTATGTCCAAAAGGAGATTTTTGGCTTCCTTTGAGTTAATTGAAGAATACCTTGAGTATTAAGACCACGCCACGAGGTAGTTCTAGTTTCAAAATGTGTAAATTTCGTGCTAAGTCTAAGTCCTTATCTGTGAAGTTTAAGTCATTTCCTGTGAATTTAAGTCATGTCGCATTAAGTCTAAGTCATTTCATGTTAAGTCTAAGTCATTTCCTGTGAAGTTTAAGCAATTGTGTGTTAAGTCTAAATTATTCCATGTTAAGTCAAAGCCCTTGCCTATGATTTTTAAGTCATTTCCTATAAAGTTTAAGATATTTCGTATTAAGTCTAAGTCATTTCATGTTAAGTCTAACTCATTTTCTGTGAAGTTTAAGTAATTGTGTGTTAAGTTTAAGTCATTTCATGTTAAGTCTAAGGCCTTCCCTGTGAATTTTAAGTCATTTCCTGTGAAGTTTAAGTCATTTCGTGTTAATTCTAAGTCATTTCCTATTATGGATACGTTGTTACCTGTTAAGTTATATTGTACCTTATAAAGTTGTGATTTTTACGAAAGCAAATGGGCAAAGAAGTAGTAGTAAAAAGCGACGAGGTGTCCATGATATTTTTTATACGTGATCTATTACTATCACAGTCTAAGAAACTATATCTCTTTGGCATTTCATCAAACACTTTATAAGTAATCTTTAAATCACCACATATCATATACCGGAGAGAATTATGTAGGAGAGAGAAGAGAAGGTCGTAGATGGTTTTAGAGGAGGAGACGGGTTGGTCAAGGGAGGAGAAGATGGTGACGAGCTCAGAGGAGGAGATCTTGTTGTCGTCATTAGAGTCGAACTAGTTGAAGATGTGCTCGAGGTCGATAATGGCGAAGGGGGAGGTGGGAGAGGGGGACGGTGGGGTTGAAGGGTGTGCTTGAGGTCAGTAACGACAAAGGGGGAGGTGGGAGAGGGAACAAGGTTAGCCACGGCACCAACAAGGATGTAAGGGAGGAGGATTTAGGAAGAGAGTTTAGTTGGGAGGAGGAAGAGAGAGGAAAAATCTCACTTGGATCTGATCTTCGTGAGAGAGAGAGAGAGAGCGATCTACCAAGGAGGGGTAATTTAGGGATTTGCGGGAAATACAGTATATACAATGTATATTGCTGAGTTGGATGGGGGTGAATCACACTTTTTTTGGGTTTTGGGGGCTTTTACACATGGGAGAACGGTTGAAGGGGCTACTTACATGGGCTTATAAAAATTGGGGCCTTGACACAATTATCCCTGGATATTATTTCTCTCTCAAATAGAGAGAAAAAAAGATATAGAAGCCCTAAGCACTGAACTATACATTAAACTACCACTTTCAATTTGAATCTATAGAATCATGAGAGTTGACCTATACATTCAACCACCATTTCTAATTTGAAGCTATGGAATCTCGAGGGTGTACACTTGTTAAGGTCACCATCCATGGCAAAGGGCTAGAACTTTAATTTAATTCATTTCTTGGTTGAATTTCTTATTTTATTTCCTGATTATTTGATCAATTGTGTTTGATGATGACTATTATATATTAACTAATTTTTTGTTTCTAATTAATTAGTTATTTGATTAGTTTTACTTTGATCTAACTCTTTATTTTCTATAGATAAAACAATAATGAAAAATAAAAAATGGATTGAGGCTATCAAAAAGCGCAAGAAGAAATTTTTATAGTTCCATTCTTTTAGCATTCTAACTTGATTCTTTTAGTTTCTAATGAAATGTTCTTTTTGTTTTTTTAATAATTGAGAATTTCTCTCTACTTTATTATGGTCCTAATTTTATATTTTATTACAGATAAAAAAATAATGAAAAGAATATTTAAAGAGGGCTGTAGTTATCAAAGAATTAGAAAGAAAATTTTTAGATTAATTCTCTTAACATTCTAATTTTATTGTTATATTATTAGTTATAATTTCTTTTTTATTTTTAAGAGTAAGAATCTCTTTCTCTATTTTTATTTTTTCTAATTTATTGTTTTTGTTATATATAAAAAATAGAGAAAAATATAGAAAGAAGGTTAGGGTTATTTCTTTTAATATTTTAATTTATAGTTTAATTTCTTTTAATATTTTAATTTATAGTTTTTATTCTTTTTTTGCTTTTCAGGATTAATAATCTCCCTCTATTTTACTCTGTTCTAATTCTTTATTTTGTTACAAATAATAAAATAAAAAAGAAGTAAAAAAAAAGAACATGTGGCATCTATTTGAAGTCTAGAACAACTTACTAGATTGAGTCCTTGAGATTAAACAACAATTATGAGGGCTGAGTGATCCTATTTGATGTTTGATGGTGAGCTCTAGCTAGTGACTGCATGAGATGTATACAAAAAGCTTCAGATTGATGATCGTGGGTTGTCCACAACTAGCCCCTTCGATGCCTAAGTTAGACTCTTGATTATAAAGTCAAAGCTGTGGGTAATCTAGGTTAGGGTTAGTGGAAGATCATAGTTTGAAATTCGGCGATACCTAGTCTTGCAATTGTATGAGGTCTTGCTTTTTATCTTAGGTAGAAGGGGTATTTATACTAATTGCTTAGAGTATATTAGTCTCTACACGTATCATCATCCTAACAGCCGAGATTGTTATGGTAATTACTTAAGCTACAAGTAATTCCACGTGGCAGCACCTCATTAGCATAGGATGGTTCAGCCGATGTATGTGTAGACCTGATAAGGTATGGAAGTTAATAACTAGAGAGATTGAGTATCTGATCAATATCTCCTCATACGGTTTGTTGAGAATGTGATATGATTCGAATCAATCATCTCCAAGTAAGCAGACCATCATAAATTAGTCCGAGTTGGGGTCTAGGCATAGCAACTGAACTGAGATTAGTACAACTGTTATGGATCTTTGCCCATCTATCTAGGTTTTTAGGTCAAGCGTATGGGTTGTGGCCATGTTATATGTTGAATGCAAATGTCTTACACTTTAGTGAGTTAAAATGCGTACCTGATTGCCCGAGTTAACTCATTGTCGTGATGTGATCTGGTTAGCCCAAATGCAAAATTTGGGTTATATGCATAACAATTGCCCCTACTCCCAAGCTAATAAGAATCCTACTTAGGAGTAGATAAGATTTGCACCACGTACACACCAGCCACATCTCGTCTAATCGCATTAATCGCTGATTTATTTATTATGTTGTGAGATTTTCACCATCATGAATATATGACACCAACATCATCGTGTCCCCTTTATTCACCCCGCCAGCTTAATCGATTACCGCCATGTGCTATTTAGGCGGCTGTTGATTTAAAAGTGATTTCCTTTTTGCTACAAGTTTCACCCTTAATAAGAAGAAGTAGTTCATCTTCTTCCCCCTGTCCAATCTCTTTCTTGAAAGCATTTTATTCCACAGATCTTCCAAAGAATGGCTACCTCTGATGCTTCCAATATGGTGTCCTGCTAATATGATGGAAAAGTTCATGAATTCTTGAGGGGATTCAAATCACAAATGTCTAGGGACGAACTCAGATATATTGAGGTAGAATCCGACATTCCCTGAACCTATTTAATTCATCTCCCCGAACCTGATTCAGCGGCATGCGATCATGGCAATGGCGAGTTCTCAGTTTTTCTTGCCCAAATGGGTATTGGCCCTCTCCATACCTTCTTCTTAGTTCTACTCTGTAAGTTGGAGTTTTCTCCATTCCTTCTGAACCCTAAGTCTATTGCGATTATCGTGGGTTTCTTGGTGGTGTGTTAGAAATTGTTTATAACTCCTTCCTTCAGTATTTTTTGCAACTATTTTGTACTGAAGAAATTGAAGGGTTCCTTCTCCTACCTCTGCTGTCGCTGCAACGTTCCATCTGAAGAGGTGAAAGGTCTTCCCGATTCTCATAAACACTGGAAAGATAAGTATTTCTTCATCCACCCTAATGAAACTCTCCAATTCAAGGTTAGCTGAAGTCTAATTCTTATTGGTATCATAGATACGCCCCCGTCCCCTTTTTAGACAAAGGAAAAAAGGAGTTTCTTCACCAGTAGGCCTTCAATGCCTCAAAGGAAATTGTTAAGATCCTATCCTCACATTCTTCATGAAGCCAACATTACAATACTAAGATCTCCTATCCTTAAGAGGGGATATTAGAGAAAGCATTCCCTCCAAAGATGATGAGGGAAGGAAAATGTTAAGGGCTAGGTTGAAGAAGATTTCTGAGGAAAGGAGAAACATGTTGGCCCCTCTTTTGCTCTTATCAAGGTGATGATTCCCCCTTTTGCTTTGAAAAGGGCTAAATGGTCCGGGATCTGATCTCCCTACCCTCAAGAAACCTATCCTTTCGTCCTCCACCAAGAGCGAGAGAAAGAAGATGAGATAAAAATAAAAAGGAGTAGAAGGAAGAGAAACACCATGAATCTATGGTGGTGCCATCCCTCAATTGTGAAGAGCTCATCAAAACTCATCTTCTTTCCCCTTCCGCTAATATGAGAAGGGATACTTTGGGTCCTCTTTCTAAACAGGATTTTTCCACACCCTTTTCTTGCTTATTCCCCTACTCTGAATTGAAACTTTTCCTAGGAAGCACAAGACGATTAGCTAAGCTTTCCATCCGCTTTACAAACCCATGAGGGAGGATTAGAATTTGCTTGCCACCCTCCCTGATATGTTCCTTTTCTAATTTTTCTACAATGTTGGTGAGTATCAATAGCACTTATCAAAGGAGGTGGTTTCCTACCTTAACGTTGCTCATCGATACTTTATTCTTCCCCTCCCTCAAAGTGGGATCAGCGATCTGACTTTTACAACCCCCACTATGGTGGGGTTTGGGGAAAAGAACAAGAGTAAGGAAGAATAGCAAACCAAGTTCTTAGAGCTACCATCAGATTTGAGAAGGTAGAAACAGAGTAGGCTAAGCTTCGAAAATTGTTTGAGGTGGTTTATTTAGATCACAACCAGGCGCAAGATGAGGCTCGTTCAGCGGTTGAAGAGAAGAAAAAGCTAGTCTTGTCATTAAAAAAGACTAAGGAGTCATTTTCCTAATCTGAAGCTGATCACAAAGATGTCATTCGTCTTTGTGTCTAGGCAGAGAAAGAGCGAGAAGAGGCCGGACAGCAAAGGTTTGCCCTTGAAGGAGATGGACGAGGCGCACTCTACTAACTTAGACTTGGAGGTGGAGGTGAATTAATTAAGAGCAACTTTGGCTAACCCTTTTGAAGAAGTCTTAGATCAGTTTGTCGTCAAGTGGCTTAGGACCCCTAATGGTTTGTTTGAGGGTACCATTATTTTCAATAATGGCTTCCATCATGGCATGAGTGTTATATCTGAAGTCCACGCCTATGATCGACTGGTGGGAGATCTGCTTGACCTTCATATCTCGCGACATATATCACTTTATGGGAAGACACTGGAGGCAGAACTAGCCATGACAAATTCTAATATGCTTGCTCAACCTAATGACGATAGAGGCCCATCTTCTGATGAGCGGAGCTGACGACCATCATCCAACTCCTTAGGATGGGTTTTTTTGGTGACTCTGTAGCCGCCTTTAGTGGATGCACATTTGATGCTAGTACCTTTGATCCTGCTTTGTTTCAACTTAGTGGATGCACATTTGATGCTAGTACCTTTGATCCTGCTTTGTTTCAACTTACTTTTTGAATTCTCTCAAGAATTTTAAGTTTGCACAGCATAATTTGTGAGAGGTTAGGTCATTTGATGACCAGAGCTCCTCCATAACCACCTTTGAGATCGAAGGGGGGTGTTATAAATTTTTCCTTCCTTGATGATCTAGTTTATTTAATGCAAAATAAGTAGTGTCAGTTTTGAGCGGGTGTTTCTAATCTGATGCGCACTAGACTCCTGGTCCAGACTTTGAACAAGCATCTCGAGTTCTGGCTTATTTTTCATAGCTAAATCATTAAGTGCAATCGATGTAGAGATTAGATCGATTTGAGCTCTAAACTTGTTTGATTTGAGCGGAAGCAGATAGTTCAAGTCTGATCTAAAATGGGTATGCTTAGGCAGCAGCTCTAGTTTAACCTCTTGTGATCCCCTAACAGATAGTTCAAGTCTACCTCGTTTCTTGGTTAAACCTGGTGTATTGAGGTTATCTTACCTTGAGGTAGTGTAGAAATTTTTGTTCATTGACGTGTGATGGGTACATTGCCTACCTCACTAATGGTATATCTTGAGATGTTCTACATTCCATGGGTGCCCGAGCGGTCTACCGTTCATGTCCTCTAGCCGATAAGTACCAAGATAGACTTCCTTGTCTACTTAGTAGGGGCCCTCCTAATTGGGATCTAGCTTATCTCGAGGTTGGCTGGGCTTGTTGAATTGAGATCTGTGGAGGACAAGGTCGCCTACCTTGAATCCCCTCTTTTTTACTTGCTTGTTATAGTATCGGGCGATACACTGTTAGTTGATTATAATGGACCTGAGAGTAGTCTCTCTTTTTTTTCTTCAAGTAGGTCAAGATTTAATCTCATTACTTCCTCATTTGCTTCTAGATTGAAGTATTCCAAATGTAGGTTGTCCATGCTGACTTCAACGAGGAGCAACGCCTCAGTCCCGTAGGTGAGATTGAAGGCATTTCTCTTGTCAATGTCTCATAGGTGGTTTGATATGACCGTAGCTCCCCGACTAGGTTGTCCACCCAAGCTCTATTGGCATCTTCAATCTTCTTTTTCAAAGCTTGCAGGATACATTTGTTGGTGGCCTCTGCTGGACCATTACTCTTTAGTTGTGCTACGGACACAACCTCGAGTAGTATCTCGAAAGCATCATAAAATCTCTAAAGTTCTTGATATTGAACCTGGTCCCATTGTTGATGATGATGGTTATCGAATCGCAAAGCTACATATGATAAATTTCCAAATGAAGTTTTCCATGATTTGTGCACCTATTTCTAACAAAGGTTCTTCCTCCACCTATTTGGTAAAGTAGTCTATTACCACTACAAAGTGTTTTCTTTGACTTTTGGCTAGTGTGAAAGGGCCAAGCATATCTAAGCCCCATTGTGCAAAAGGTATTATGCTTATAAGTTGTGAAAGCTCGGCTTCCAGTACTTGTCGGATGTCCGTAAAACATTAAAACTCGTCACAGCGGACCATGAAATCACTAGCATCTTTCAGTATCGTCAGCAAATAGCACCCTTCCCTAAAAACCTTTTTTGCTTGAGTTCGTTCCCCGACATTATTTTTGCAGATTCATTGTGGACTTCTTCAAGGATGTACTTTACCTCCGTATGGTGTAGATACTTTAGATAAGAGCAAGTTATCCCATTAGTAAATGATGTTCTTAATAGCTCATCTTCATCCATGAGGTAGTATTTTGATTTGTGCTCAATCTTACTTGCCTCAATGTGGTTGCTGGGAAGAGTTCTCTTGGTGAGGTACTTGATAATTAGATCTATCCAGCTTGGAGATTCGCCGACTTTCATGATTGGCCACTCTTCCTTGAGATTAATGTTAGGATGCTTTAGCGTTTCTGTATATATTTTCCCTATAGTGTTCCCTAAAGAAGAGGAGCCCAACTTTGACAGGCCATCTGCTCTGCAGTTTTGCACTATTGTTACCTGATCGAACTCTTCAAGGGGAATTTTCTCCAAAAGCTTTTAGACTTTTGCCAAGTATCTCACCATGCGGGGTTTCTTGGCCTCATATTTCCTATGTATATGATTTAGGATCAACTGCGAGTCCAGCACAACAAGTCGTCATTCAATCCTTAGTTCTACAACTAATTCAAGTCCTTTAATTAGCCCCTCATATTCTACTTTGTTGTTTGAAGCCTGGAACAGGAATGCCAATGCAAACTCGAATATTTCTCCCCTAAAGTTTTTATGATGATCCATGCTCCGCTTCCTTGCTCATTGAACGAGCCGTCTGCCCAGAGAATCATCCACCATAAATATTCGAGCCAATTATACTTTAGCATATTTGTTTCCCAGAGCTTGTCTGGCTTTAGCTTTTCTTACTTCCTGAGTGTGACTTTCGCATCCTCATAGATTGATGATTCCAGGATGAAGTCTACCAAAACTAGTGCTTTTATAGCTGGTTGTGGCTCATATAGGATATTGTGTTTGCTCAACTCGACTATCTAGCCCATCATTCATCTAGATGTATTGGGGCTTTCAAGTGCCTTCTTGAATGGGATATTGATTTCGACCACTATAGTGTGCACCTAGAAATATGGTCAAAGCTGTCTTGTGAAGTGACGAGCGTGTATGATACCTTCTCTATTAACATGTAATTCGTTTCCACTCCTTTTAGGATTATGCTAACATAAAAGACAGGCTTCTGCCTTTCCAAGTCTTCTCAGATTAAGACTGAACTCATAGCCTCACGTAATACAAATAGGTAGATGAACAGCCGATCCCCTTAAACGGGACTGCTATGTAGCGACGACGTGTTAAGGTATCTTTTCAACTTGGAGAATACCTTGCTACATTATTCTATCCATTCCAGCTCATCAGTGAACGGTTCGCCTTTGATTTTGCTATTTATTTTATAGCGGAGTACTTTGAAGAACGAAAGATTTTCTACGGTGATTTGGATAGGAAGTGACTTAGTGCTACAATTCTACCAATGAGCCATGCACTTCCTTAATAGCCTAAGGCTCTCTCATGTCTTTTATCTCAGCCATTTTCTCTAGGTTTATTTCTATTCCTCTTTGGGTGACCATGAAACCTAGGAACTTCCTTGACTTCACTCCAAAGATGCACTTTAATGGGTCAAGTTTAATAAATTCTCAAAGTATGGTGAATGTTTCCTTGAGGTCTTCACAAGGATTGTATTTTGCTTGGATTTTGCAAGGATGTCATCAACATAAGCCTCGACATTCCTCCTATTTTGCTTTTTTTAATGATTTTGTTAACCAGCCTTTGGTAGGTCACTCTAGCATTTTTCAGGCTGAAAGGCATTACCTTATAACATTGGGTTTCTCAATTTGTGATGAAGGAGGTCTTTTCCTCGTCATCCTCATGCATCTTAATTTGGTTGTACCTTGAAAAGGCATCCATTAAGCTCAACATTTTATTCCTAGAGCTTCCCTTAATAAGTTGGTTGATGTGCGAAAGCAGATAATTATCCTTGGGACATGCCTTGTTCAATTTGATGCAGGTATTGCCCCACATAGATGAACCCCATATTGAGGAGGCGGTCTACTTCCTCAGCTAGTGCTTGCTACTTTTTTCACCTCGAGGTGCGTCCTTTTCTACCGAACTGGTTTCAAGTGCTTTTCCATGTTCAATTCATAGCACATGACTATTGGGGCTATGCTTGACATGTCTTCTGGTCCCCATATGAAGACATCAGCATTTTTATGGAGAAAGGTGATTCTTTTGCTTCTTAATGGTTCAGACAACTTTGAACCCACCACCACTTTTTCCTCATTGTCTATACCCAGGAGGACCTCATCCATAGCTTCGACCGGGGTCATCCTGTCCTCCCTAGAATCATCATTTAGATTGAGGGTGTCAATTATGGGCAAGCTTTTGGTTATTTTCCCTTCTTTTGTCCAGGTTAGATAACATGATTTGGCTTGACTTTGATTGCTGCGAACCTTCCCGATCCCATAGAGAGTTGGAAATTTTATCATCTAAAATATAAAGTCGAGACAACTGCTTTCAAATCTTTGAGTGATGCCCTCCCTAAGATTGTATTATAGGATGACTTTATATCCATCAGCAGGAATTTACCATTACAGAAGCTCTTTGAGAGTATTGCCCTATGATTATTGACAATGTGAAGATGCCCTCTGATTTCACCACATATCCTATCAATCTAATTAGGGGTGAGCGATAGAGCTGGAGCATCCTCTTTACAATATTCATTCACTTGAAAGCGTCAAAGTAGAGGATATCAGCTGAGCTTCCTATGATGACAATTGCATGATTAGGTCAAATATCTTGGCCGAGATGACAATTGCATCGTCATGAGGGGTCATTAGCCCCTCAATATCCTTATTTGTGAATGATATCTCCTCATCGACTTGCAGCCTTTTCTCGGTCTAATTGACCTCTTGGCGGTTCCATGCATATCTTTTGTGAGGATTGGTCGTAACGCCCCTCCCCATAGGGCCTCTCGCTATGGCACTTGGCCATTTCCCCCCATGAATTCTCAGTTTGATTCATGATTTTGGAAAAAAGATTACGCGGGGGATTCTCTAGGCTAACTTTAAAGTCCTAATTTTGCAACCTCTAGGTGACTCCAGCAATAGCGATGTGGTTGTGCAGGTCATATACTACAAGGCATCTTGCCTTGAAGCATTGGAGGTATGCTCCCGACTCCATCTTCTCTCGTTTAAGGTTCAATATGTTACTAGGAGCATGCCATTTGTTTTTGATCCATCCTCAAAGGTGTCTCTAGGTTAGAGCTGATGACCCCAACTCCGCAATCTTGACGTTGGACTGACCATTGCGCTCATGAGTCAATCCTATATTCTCTTAGCCATGTTGTTGATTTGGATTTCAATTAGCCTCCTAATGTGTTGTGACACCTAACCCAACTTTGCTTGGGTTCGTGTTCCTTTTGGGCTTGCAGTTGGGTCAGATGATTTGTAGTTAGCGTCATCTCCCCCACCAGACATCGTTCAAAGTTGATCAAACTAAGGCACCATGGTGGATGCTAACTATTGATGCTGAGAACAACTTACTAGATTGAGTCCATGAGATTGGACTCAATAATGAGGGCTCACTGATCTTCTTTAATGTCTTATGGCGAGCTCTAACTAATGACTACTTGAAATACACTAAAAAAAGTGCCAGATTAACAATGGTGGGCTGTCCACCATCGCCCTTCTGATGTCTAAGTTAGACTCTTGATAATAAAGTCAACATTGTAGGTAATCTAGGTTAGGATTTTGGAAGAAAAAGATCATAGTTTGAAGATCAGTGGTACTGTGTCTTGAAATTGTATGAGATCTTTTCCTTTTACCTTAAGGAGGGGTATTTATACTGATTGCGTAAAGCAGATTAACCTCTACGCATATCATCATCTTAAAATTGTATGAGATACACTGAAAAAGTGTCAGATTAATGATGGTGGACTATTCACCAGCGCCCCCTCTGATGCCTAAGTTAGACTATTGATAATGAAGTCAAAGCTATAGTTCATCTAGGTTAGGGTTACCACTCTATTTGAGCATTTAGGTCAAGCGCATGGGTCATGACCTAGTTGTATGCTAAGTGCAAATGCCCCACACTTTAGTGAGCTAAAGTACGTACCTAATTGACTAAGTCAACTAATTGTTGTGATGTGGCCTGGTTAGCCTAAATGCAAAATCTATTATATGTATAACACATCCCGAAGGTGTATACCTCTCCATGTCAGTATTCTTAGCATTGGCGTGTTAGAAATTTGACTTAATTTAATTTTTATTAAATTTCTATTTTTAATATCTGATTTTTTGATTAGTTATATTTTATGACTAAAATTTTATGTTGATAATTTTTTTGTTTCTGATGAATTTATTATTTCATTAGTTTTACTTTGATCTAATTCTTTGTTTTCATGCAGATGAAAAAATTGTTAAAAGATAACGAGAATAAAATTTTGAGGTTCATTCTTTTGACATTTTCATTTTATTTTTTAGTGACCAATGATTTTTTTCAATCTATAGAATCTCGAGGGTGTATCTTGTTCAAGGTCACCATCCATGGTGCAAAGGGTTAGAAATTCAATTTAATTCATTTTTAGTTTAATTTCTTTTAATATTCTAATTTTTAACTTTTTCATTTCTTTTTTGGTTTTTAGGATTGAGAATCTCTCTATATTTTAATTTGTTCTAATTCTTTATTTTGTTATAAAATGATAACATAAAAAAGTAAAGAAAGAGAACTTATGACATCTCAAAGGTGTATACTTCTCAATCCTTCATATGGGCAGGTTAGAAATTCAATTTAATTCATGTTTTGTTGAAATTCTTATTTTTAAGTTCTCATTAATCAATTGTGTTTCATGACTAAAGTTTTATACTGATGAATTTTTTTTGTTTTTAATTAATTGATTGTTTATTAATTTTATTTTGATCTAATTCTTTGTTTTTGTGCTGATGAAAAAAACAATAAATAAGTAAAGAAAATGAATTTAGTGTTAAGATCGCGAGAAAACTTCAGGTTCATTCTTTTAACATTCCAATTTATTTATTCATTTTTTGTGACCAACGAAATTGTCTTTTTTGTTGTTGAATATTGAGAACATATCTCTATCTTGATATGTTCTAATTTTCTATTCAGTCATAGATGAAAACATTAAGAAGGTTTTCAGGTTCATTATCTTAATATTATAATTTGATTTTTTTAAATTATCAATGACAATTCCTTCTTTGTTTTCAGGAATGATAACTTCTTTCTCTATTTGACTCTGTTACAATTTATTGTTCTCAGTGCAGATGGAAAAAAGTATAGAAAATGGTTTTGGTTATTAAAGAATGTCAGAAGAAGGTTTTGAGGTTCATTATCTTAACATTCTAATTTGATTTTTCAAAATTGCCAATGACAATTCTTTTGTTGTTTTTAGGAATGAGAACTTCTTTCTCTAATTTACTTTGTTACAATTTATTATTTTCATTACAGATGGGAAAATAAGACAGAGAATTCAAATGTACTCCTTTTAGCTAACAGTATTTAACTTAATCTTCAAGGTAAGCCAAAAACAATTTCAACCTTTGGAGGGATAGGGATCCATAAATTCATACTATCAAATCTCAAACCACCATCATACAGGATTAATATGAACTATTAGAAAATTTACCAGATGATATCCATCCTACTATGAAGACCCGAGCTATAAATTAATCAAATTAATTAAGAATAAAAGTATACATAAAATTATGCAATCAATTTAACAAAGCATGATAAAATACTCTATGTCTTTTGACAACAGAGGAAACTTGGTTCGGTTGTTTAGGTGACTCCTAAATCAAAGACCCCTAAAAACCGGGGTTCACTTTAAATCCATCCCAAATTCAAGAAAGTCAACATGGTATTTGAACTTAGAATTGTTGTGCAGGAAACAAATCTATCCAACCATTTAGGCGGCCCTACATATCTATCAAACCATTCGGGCAGACCCACGTGGGTAGAATATTCCCATTTTTTACTCCCTAGCAAACAATTAGAGTGAGAAGTAACATTGAAAAATCGTAATAAATTGAGAGGTAAAAATAAGGCTACATGGCACTTATATACCCTATTGTTTCACTATTGTAGCACTTATATACCCTAAGTTACAAAACATAGAAAAACAATATCCTTAGTTGGTAACTGTTTAAATTTAGCTAACAGTGTTAAAAAAGACATGAAAGGGAAATAATGACCCTCCTTAGGAATTAACCCACCCACATGGTGAAAACTCTCATTTTCTACTGTTACCCTATCCTCTCCAAAATTTCCCCCAAATTCTCTAAATGTGAACTAGAGATCGCGCCGATCAGCAACCCGCACTTTCTCAATTTCATTGACAAAGGAGAAGATCCCATGCCAGAGCGACTCGTCATGAGGATCCATGTACCGTAGCAAGCTCCCCTCGATTTCTAGCTTATCGTCAAGGTTAGTCCCTTAACCTTAACTCGTAAGGTTGGAAGCTTAACTTTATCAAAAGAAAAGAAACTAACATGCCCATAATCAACAAAGCATAACTTCAAGGGGATACTATTGCACTCTCGCTGGAGCTTTTCTACTACTACTCTTGAGGGTGGGCTATCCCAACATGTGTAACTCTAAACAAATCAGCCAACAAGCCAACTATAGAACCAAAATTTCAAGAAATTAGGTAATTGTTCACTCGTGCTTTCAGGAGACAACACAAAATTTGAAACCATTAAATTCACTTTTCATACCTCAAAATAGATAGTACAAAAATAAGATCACCAGGAGAAGATTTTTTGAAATTGCTGTTAGGCAAGTACACATCAAATGGTGGTTTTTTAACGATTAACCTAAAATAAAAGTTTAAAGGGTTAATTAGGCTAAACTTCATGAATCCTACATTAAAAATATCTAATCTTCTAACTTTTGGAGTAATTTGGGCTTACTGAATTTTACATTGCAATCAAATTGTGCACTTTTAGTAATAGTTTATCTCCAATCATTCGTACCAATAGCTAAGCGTATTCATATCTTGAAAAATCTATTTATGAAGCTTCTGTGATTAAGCAGGGGGAATTAACTGGTTAAAATTTTGTGCTTTTGGGATTAAGCATGGGGAATTGACTAGTTAAAATTTGAGTTCATAGTAGAACTTGAAGCAATTGGATGTGATATTTAAATGGCTTTCATCTTTTTTTACTGATTCTGTATGGTTTGAAGATTTAATTATGATGTTAAAAATTAATTTTTCAGTTGGCTTATTATCACACACATGGTTCTTTATATGTTAATTATCCTATTTGTAGGGATGTTGTAGGGATGGGTGAATATGAAAGATTAATAATCCATCATGGTGGAATTTACAAGGAGGCCAAGAGTAAAATATTGTGGAGAGAGAATAAAGACACAACACGTAGAGAAAGAGCAAATTACATGGGAGCACATTGAAAGGCTTGTAAGACAATTGGGCTATGAGAGAGAATTTAGACTGCATGTTAAGGGAGCACTTTGCACGGTTGACAGAGGACTATGACTTGTATTTCTAGGTATAACTCCTCCCCCCAATGACTTGTTAGTGCAAAATAAAGTGAATTATATGGATATATATGTGGAGCATAGGCATGAAATACTTGGGAGTATTGAGTTAGATGATGAAGTAGATGGGTGCATC
>JBAKGM010048973.1:0-16634 GCA_037177215.1 Asparagus racemosus
TCTTCGGTCACACCTCCCCAGGGTTAGGGCTGAACTGGACTTTCATCTCGATAAATGAGAAACTCATCCCCGATCAGGTTGCGCTGACTGAAGGTCACCTGAATCTTTCTGATTCTTTGAGTAGACATCCCACTCTTAGTTTCACCCCTTTCCAGGTAGCACCGACTGAAGTTATGTGCCAAAATTTCTAGATCAGGCCGTACTGATTGAATGTTGCCTGAATCTTCCTGATTCTCAGAGTAGAGACCCCACTCTTAGTTTCACCCCCCTCCCAGGTAGCGTCGACTGAAGGTATGTACCAGGATTTTCAGATCAGGTCATCCGACTGAAGGTCGCCTAAATCTTTTCGGTTCTCACAGTGGAGATCCCGCGCTTAGTTCCATCCTTCTCCCAGGTAGCGCCGACTGAAGGTATGCGTCATGATTTTTAGATCAGGTCGTCCGACTGAAGGTCGCCTGAATCTTTCTGATTCTCTGAGTGGACACCCTACTCTTAGTCTCATCCCTCTTCTAGGAAGCGCCGACTGAAGGTATGCACCGAGATTTTCAGATCAGATCGTTCGACTGAAGGTCGCCTGAATCTTTTTAGTTCTCAGAATAGAGATCCCACTCTTAGTTCCATCCTTCTTCCAAGTAGCGACAACTGAAGGTATGTACCAGGATTTTCAGATCAAGTCATCTAATTGAAGGTCGTCTGAATCTTTTCGGTTCTCAAAGTGGAGATCCCGCTCTTAGTTCCATCCTTCTCTCAGGTAGCGCTGACTGAAGGTATGCACCGGGATTTTCAGATCAGGTCGTCCAACTGAAGGTCGCCTAAATTGTTTTGGTTCTCGGAGTGGAGATCCCAATCTTAGCTCCATCCTTCTCCCAGGTAGTGCCGACTGAAGGTATGTGTCGGGAATTTCAGATCAGGTCGTCTGACTGAAGGTCACCTGAATCTTTTCAGTTCAAAGAGTGGAGATCCCACTTTTAGTTCCATCCTTCTCCGAAATAACGCCGACTGAAGGTTTGCACCGGGATTTTTAGATCAGGTCGTCCGACTGAAGGTCACTTGAATCTGTTCAGTTCTCGGAGTGGAGATTCCACTCTTAGTTCCATCCATCTCCTAGGTAGTGCTGACTGAAGGTATGCGCTGAGATTTTCAGATCAGGTCGTACCGACTGAAGGTCACCTAAATCTTCTTGACTCCCAGAGTAGAGATCCTGCTTTTGGTTCTACTTCTTTACTATGAGAGATAGAATATAAAGTTCTTCCTCTCTCATGCCAATTTTATCAACAGAAATCCTTTTATCCAAGATTCGTCTTGGGGAAATTGATCCTGAATCCTAAGTAGGAATAAGTCGACGCCTCACACGTGTCACTGGTTTAGTCTTTCTCCGATTGAAGAAGACACCAGAATTCCAGTCTGGGGTATTTTATCCCGAAGCCTAAGAAGGGATAAAGTCAACGTCTTACACGTGTCACCTGTTTAGTCTTTCTCCGATTGAAGAAGACACCAGAATTCTAGTATGGGGTATTTTATCCCAAAGCCTAAGAAGGGATAAAGCCAACGTCTCACACACATTGCCGGTTTAGTCTTTTTCCAATTAAAGAAGACACCAGAGTTCGATTCTGGGGTATTTTATCTCAAAGCCTAAGAAGGGATAAGTCTACACGTAACACGCGTTGCCAGGTAGTCTCTTACCCGTAAAAGAGTACCAAGTCTACGTATTCGATATCGTAGCATGAAGTCTAAAAGAGCCTCATTCTTTAGCACAACGTCACATGCGGAACGGGTTTAGATAATCCACATGCTAGCCCGATTCAAACAGTAATCAGTAAAGGCACACCAAATCCGTTAATGGCTGGGAGTTAGCCAAAAATCCTAAAGTCAACGCCTAACACACGTTACCGCGTAGTCTCTTGCCCGTAAAAGAGTACCAAGCCTATGTATTCAACATCATAGCACCAAGTCTAAGAGAGTTTCATTCTTTTAGCACAACGTTACATGCGGAACGGGTTTAAATAATCCACATACTAGCTCGATTCAAACGGTAAAAGGTAAAGGCTCATCAAACCCGTTGATGGCTGAGGGTTTGTCAAAAATCCTATAAGTATTATGGTTAATTATTTCGAATGAAATAAAAAAATTATAATAAATGATAAAAGGAGGGAAATTCATGGCAAAAGATTTATTGGAACTTCTCCTGTAGCCCGGCTTTGAAAGAGTCCTCGTTGGCGTTCAGAGTCTTCGCAGGCTTCGGCAAGCCTTGGTTGAAGCTTCCCCGATGTGGACCCTCGTTAGCTCCATGACACCAAAATTTCTTCCCTCCTCCTGGAGTTCTCGCCTGAGCTGTGCCATCTTGGCCACACTTGAAACACGACGGGAGCGGATGACGCTTAGAGATACTGACTTCTCAGCAACAAACAGTCTCAACATGGTCCACCCGATCCCACTACGTATGAACCTCGAGTCTAGAAAAGACTCAAGTATCGCGCCATGCCTCAAGGCGGGACTCCATGTGATCACCAAGCACAGCTTCATGGCTCAGAGGGGCTATCAAAAGTGTAACTGCCATTGACGTACTGACTACTTCAAGATGGTCTCACGGCATGGCTAGGAAGAACATCGGAATGCGAAACCAACAAACGAGCCTCGATGAGAGCCCCAGCCAGTGATAAAAAGTTCATTAAATCAAAGCCCTACAATTAACAAGAGGGAGAAAGCCATACCTTCAGAGGAGAGGAGCAAATCTCAACATCTTCAGGAATAGTGGGCTCAGGCAACACGTCACAAGGAAGACAGTCATCTCGGGGCGTACCATGTATCAAGTCGTCCGTGGGGGGTGACCACAAGCAGACTAGGGCAGCATCAAACCAGCCCTGAATTAGCCCCCAATTGATTCATTCTCTCTTCCACACACTTGGGGAGGCCTCGGACAACTATTCAGCGGGGATATCACCCATTAAGAGTCAATTGTCATCCGGCTCAATGCATTCGGGCCTCAGAAATACTCTAACAAGGTACGCGAGTATAAATTATTTCCTATTTTGGCTGAGAAGTTCTTAAAAATAGTTTTATTTTAAGGATAACTCGCCATACTCTAAAAAGGTATACGGGATAAATTGTTTCCTATTTTGTCAAGAAGTTCCTAGAGATTATTTTCATAAAATATTCTTAAGGATAACTCGACGACCTTCAAATGGGTATATGAGGATAAACTAATTCTCGAAACTCTAGTAAACGTACGAATATAAACTGTGCTGACGTTCGTCGCCGCCGAAGGATTCACCGATCAATGGTTAGATTCCAAACAAAGTTGGACGTCAGTCAACGCATCGCACCTGCCGATCGAAGGCTAGATTCTGCACATATTCTGATGCTAATTAGAGCGTCGCAACGAAGAATTCCCTAACCAACGGATACGAGTCAGAAACAAATGAGCTCAATCAGCTTCAGCTCAAGATTCCAACAATGGTCAGGTAAAAAATGCAACACTGTGATGCCTTCAGCTATCCTACAAAGCCCTGGAGAAACTGAAAGGATTGGAGGAGTCAAATTCTGAAGCTAATCTCAGAGCAAAAAAACTTCATCCATCGGTTTTAGGTCAAGATCTCGATGACGGTTAGACAAAAAATGCGGCACCGTGATGCCCTCAGCTATCCTACAATACACTGGAGAATCTGGGAGGATTGGAGAGATCAAAAACTGAAGCTATTTTTAGGTCCCATTACACTGACTGAAGGTTGGGCCTATCATGTCTAAAGTATTTCAGGCTCTTCTATAAAAGATCGAGACTGAAACACTTTGGAGGGGGTATCTGTAGGTGTTGAAAAATGCCTATAAATGTTCGAGCGTGACTCTTGATGGGGGGTTGACAATCGACGAACCATCCGACAATGTGACCAAGAACCACTGACGACATAATCGCACCGCAAAATGCACAAAGTGAGTCAACGAGTGCATCAAGTGAATTGGCAAGGCGTACAAGTCAGTGAAGCGACGAATCATGAAATAAATCTAATGACGAAGCTTCAGATCAGTGAGTTCTGACAAGGCGAGTCAACCAGACTCGAACGTCGATGGAGCGGAATCAACTGGACTCGAACATCGATGGAACTAAACTAGTGGAACTCTAGAATCAATGAGACGATCAATTAGATTTGGATTCGATGGGACGGGGGTAAATAGAGATCACATGAAATGCCAGAAGGGATCAAAAAAGGACGAAAAGCTAGATGAATGCCTCAGCCAACCGAGGCACCATTTGGTGCATCGGTCACAGAAAACCCTGACCCCCGCCTATAAATAGGCCAGGGGGTCCTCATTTGAGTGGGTTAGAAATTTTTTACCTGAGGCTAGGACTTGTGAGAGCTCTCGTGCACAGATTTGAGCATTCGTAAAGAAGAGAAGCCAGAGCCAGATCTCGTGCAAGCGAACGATGCTTCCCACCTTAGATCTACACGGCATGGAGGAGAATCAAGGTAGATTCAGGTCAGATCTACGATCTTACCCTCTAGATTAAGCTTCATCTTAATCTCAGGGTTCGTGCGTGACTTCGCTTTGTCGATTTTACCCACTCCGGCAATCATCTCCTTCGTGAGTTGATCCCTGTCAGCGATTATTTTCTTCATGAAATAATCACCATGGATCTGTAGATCTAGTACCAAGATCTGATCACGCAGTGGTCCACAGACGGAACAGAGTCACCGGCACAGGCCAAGATCCCACACAAGCGAGGATCCGATAAACGGATTCCGCGTTTGTTCATTAACAGAGATAAAGTTGAAGTCTTTATTTGATTTTAATTGTAAGCCTTATAAAAAGGTGATCTTTTTTCTGAATTTCGTTCTAAGCGATCGAAGTTCGTAATGAATTCATTGCAATGACAATCACCGCAACTTTCCCCGCGAACACCATTATCATCTATATGAATTTTCTCAATTTGTAACTCCTTTAGCTGCAACACATCACAAATCCAATGATATCGCACATCGATGTATTTTGACCTAGAGTGACATGTTGAATTTTTGCTGAGATGGATAGCACTTTTACTATCACAATAGAGAATATATTTCTCTTGATTGACCCAATTCTTGTAAGAACTTCTTCATCCACAACAATTATTTACTTGCTTCAATTGTGGTAATGTACTCCGCTTCAGTTGGTGAAGGAGCAACACATTTCTGAACTCTAGAATTGCTAGGATATCTCCCTTTGCATAAATCATCATATAATTCGATCAGGATTTTCTTGAGTCAACAACACCTACCATGCCAACATCAGTGTACCCCTCCAACTAAACTTTGTCATTGCCAAAATATAGGTAGATATTAGAGGTACCCTTGAGATATCATAAAATTCATTTTACTGCTTCCCAATATTCTTTACTAAGATTTGAGAGGAACTTGCGAACAACTCGAACAACATGTGCAATGTCTGGTCTGGTGCACACTATGGCATACATTAGACTCCCAATGGCTAAGGCATAAAGAATCTTCTTCATTTTTTCTTTATACTCCTCACTTTTAGGACACTATTTTTTGCTTAGCTTGAAGTGACCTGCAAGCGGAGTGCTTTCAGGCTTTGAGTTGTTTATTTTGAATCATTACAACACCTTTTGATATATCTTTCTTGAGATAACCAAAGATTTCCTTTCCTCTTGTCATGAGTAATCCTCATGCGAAATATTTGCATAGCTGGTGCCAAATCCTTCATGGAAAAGGACTTTGATAATTCCATCTTCAGCTCCGCGATCTTCTCTATGTCATGGCCCACAACCAACATGTTATCTACATAGAGCAAAAGGCCGATGAAATTTCCATATGAGAATTTCTTCACAAATACACAATGATCGGAGTTGATTTTGTTGTAGCCATGATCCATCATGAACATGTCAAACTTTTTGTACCACTGTCATGATGCTTGCTTGAGACCACACAAGCCCTTTTTCAGCTTGCACACAAGATTTTCTTTGGTTTTACTTCAAATCCCTCTAGTTGATCCATATAGCTTTCCTCCTCTAAATCACTATGGAGGAATGCAATCTTCATGTCAAGTTGCTGGGTCTCCAAATTTAGACTTGTTGCTAAATGGAGAACAACCCAGCTTGAGGACATTTTTACCACTGGTGAAAAGATTTCTTCAAAATCAATGCCCTTCTTCTGACTAAATCCTTTCACAACTAGTGCCACCTTATACCTTGGATGTGAGTCACTTTCTTTAGTTTTCAAGCTAAACAACCATTTACTATTGAGTGGTCTTTTACCTTTCGATAGCTTCACCAATTTGAACATGTGGATATAACAACCCATAAACTCACAACTGGGGTGGGGACTGGGAGGTACATAAAAATTTGGGCATGATCCAGCCATAAGATAGAGGGTCAACCTGCTTAGTTTTTATATAGACTCATGCCCAAAGCATTATCAAAGTACATAATGTAACAATTTTGAACAACACCTAGAATCATAGGTTGACAGTAGAGTCCACATAATACCAGAATAGCAAAAAATAAAAATAAAAAATAAAATAAAGAGAATAATATTGCACCACATAGTCTGATCTTAAAATTACAAAATACATTATTACATGTTCAACTATTCAAAAGTACAACAAAAGATAACTTTACTTTAGCTGAGCTTTGCTAGTCTTCTTTGGGGTTTGCAATCCCCTTGTCTTCAACTGGATCGGTACCTGCGGATGGATGTAGAAATAATAGAGGTGAGCCTAAGACTCAATAGGCAACCATAATAAAAATTTGGTGTACAACTATGAGTAGAAAGGAATTAAAGTGTAGACATTCGAAATAAAACTTGCAAATATCAATAATGAATTGCCAATGCTCAGAATGTAATTTGACAATCGAAAGGAAATATGCTAATATCAATAGTGAATAATCAACCTCAATATTTAGGATTCTAAATTTCTGAATCATGGGATGGATAGCAATATACCATGTATGCCTTCATTTATACACCCAATGGTGAGAGTCCTCACACAAGGCACTTGCTCCCCCCAGGACAAAATAAAGTATCCATCCTTGAATCATAGGGCAAAAACCAAGCCAATAATAAATAAGTGCTATCTTTATAACAATAGAGTGATTGAGGTAAAATAGCACAATTAATCACTGATTTTCAATAGCATGTTATCCAATCGAAAGAATAAAAGGTCAACATTCAAATAATTAGTCAATTATCCCATGCATGAAGTAATTCAATTAGGCACAACTGAACATGGAATTTTCAAGTAGGTAAATATTCCAACTCCCAATAAATTGAGTGGGAGCAAGAAAATGTTACCCACCGTATGTGGTGAGCTCTTCGATGCCAAAATATAAGTCTAAGGGTCCCGCTCCTATATACACATACATGAGTGCTCATGTAGGATTATAAGAAACTAAGAATAGATCATCTATCTAATTAACAAGTTATATTATGCTACATAATGCTTGACAAAGTTACATATGCACTCTCATGGCATTCATGAATAGCAAGTACTGCAAATAGATAACATACGATAATAGCAAAAGAAATAATCACATATTATCTGAAATGTATGAAACTAGTATTAAAATGTTCCACTTTAGTCTAGTTCCAGGTCATTAATTTTCTCATAGTTCCAATATCCAGAGATTCGGTTATACCTAAAAATATAAGACATAGTCAGACTAAAAGTACAAATTGCATTGAAAGGCACGTGTGGCTGATTGAGCATTCCAACAATATCCAAAATAAGTAAAACTAGAGCTAAAATGCTCAAATACGGTTCAATTTTTAGAAAATGAAAGAATTTATAAATGGGTACAATAATCATAGCGATATGGCCTTAGAAGTGTAGGTGCATTACCATATAACAACATACAGATTCGCGATTCATGTCTTAAGTCTCTGACTAAGTTTGGTCAAACAAATATCATCCAAAATTGATAAAATTGTTATTGTAATAATATTGATGGATATATATTCTAAAACAATAACCCTTGCTATATAATTCAAACTAGGGGAAAGAATATATGCAAAACATAACATAGGGGTCTTGCTGTTTATCCATTGTACATGTATTGGATTCAACCATGGATTTGAAATAGCAAATGATTTTAGAATTGAATCAAACTACTATTAAATAAAAGATATGAGAGTTTAATTTCTAAAATAGGAAAATGTTTTGAAAATGGGTTTTTCTAGGGGAAGATATGCTCAAAATACTTCACAGTATGCCTTGTAGAAAACTGTTGTATGAGATTGAGTTTCGATAATTGACATGCACGCTTTAGATGCACATATATGTATGCTTGTCAATATAGAACCAGAGCCAAATTCATCTCAAATCTATAATTAGAATATAAGAAACATGCAAGTTCTCATTTTATTTGATACAAATGTGGTCTTTTACACTCTAGGATGTGATGCATCCTCATACACCTTACATATCCGACATGCAAGCATAGCTTGAGCCAACATTGTGCATGCATGACAAAAAAATCATCCACCATTGTGAACTTAGATTTAGACTTAATTAAATCAAGGAAATGAAATGGGTTTGAAGGATACCTAAAAGTAGTTCTAATTTCCCTCTATCAAACCTTTCTTGCGACAACTTTCTCCTTGCTTCTTCTTCTTCTAGAGAGAGAGAGAGCTTGAATGATGATTTAATGGTGAAAAAATAGAAATTTTTAGGGGAGAAGGGGCTGGTGGTTTGACCGGCTAAGGGGAGGGGAGAGAGGAGTTGTGTGAGGGTTTTTTTCTCTCTTTTGAAATGAGAATGAGTGAGAGAGAAGTGGAGTTCAGTGTCTCATACCCTTTCCCATGTGACTAGGGATCTTGGACTAATGCAAAGTTTGAGAGTTACATTGTAAAAATTCCCCTCTCTAACATTGCTACCCAAAAAGAGTAAAAGACATAATTACATAGTTTTGGGAGGGTATTTATCATGCCTGATTAATTTTAAATAAGATTTAAGACTTGGGGGAAAATGGGTTTTCATGATAAGGGTTATTATACACACTACAGATTGATTTAGCAATCTTAATAAAACATAAATAAATTTATACTCTCATACTATTGGATTGAATGCAATGAAATTACCAATTTCATGAATTGATACTAGTAACCGCATTGGAGTATCAAAACAAAAGAATATGGAATATTATAGTGGTTCTCATGTGGGGATTTCATCTCCTCTTGCATGGCTTTTAACCATGACGTGTGTTCATGTGACATGGCTTCTGCAAAGCTTTATGGTTCTACCTATCAATTAGTAGTAGGTACTCATGTGGGGGGGGGTATCTTTGACTTGGTCAATGAATTCTAGTGGACCTTCTCAATGATGGTTCCACTAGAGCTTCTTGGTTTTCTTGCTGAGCTAGTTCATTTTGAGCATGATCATTGTCTGGTGTATCACCACCATCTTCTTAAGTGTATCCCCCATCATCATTAGCCTTGAGTGTAGGAGAAATATTTGTATCAGTGTATTTTATAGTAGAAGTCTCTGAGTTTTTAGCTTTCTACATGTCTTAGAGAGTTTGGTCTTCAAGAAAACCACATCTCGACTTCTGACAATTTTTTGATTCACCGGATCTCATAGTCTGTATCCATACTCATATTGACCATAGCCAAGAAATATGCATTGCTTCATATTGTAATCAAGCTTCAATCTTTCCTCTCGTGGAATGTGAACAAATACTTTGCAACCAAAGCTCCTGAAGTAATCATAGAACACAACTTTTCCCCTCCATGCTCTTTCAAAAATCTCACCATCTAAAGGAACTGAAGGAGAAAGATTAATCAAGTTGACCACTATTCGCATTGCTTCACCCCAGAAGGAATTTGGAAGATTTGAATGAGAGACCATGCAAATAATTCTATCTCCGATGGTGTGATTCATTCTATCGGCAACACCATTATGTTGAGGTGTTTAAGGGACAGCCTTCTGGAGCATGATACCATGACCTTTGCAATACTTCTCAAATGGGCCATTGTACTCACAGCCATTATTTGATCGAACACATTTCAGCTTCCTTCGAGTTTCTCGTTCAACCCTGGCATGGAAATGCTTGAAGGTATCAAGTTTTTGGTCTTTGCATTTTAGTGTGTATGCCCACACCTTTCTAGAGTGATCATCTATGAAAGTACAAAATAGAGAGCACCTCCTATATTTCTATTACTCATAGAACAAACATTAGTATGAACAAGATCAAGTACGTGAGAGCTCTTATGTAGGATAGATTGGTGAAATGAAACTCTAGATTGTTTTACAGTTAAACAATGTATGCATGGTTTTAAGGAGTTACCTTACACTGGTAGGAGTTTCTTTCTAGCAAGGGCACCAAGTCCCTTCCCACTGAGATGTCCGAGCTGCTTGTGTTACGCTCCCTCCAAGTCATACTGAGGCGGGACTAAGGAGATGCATAAAAATTGGGTATGACCCGAAATACATATACAACACCAAGAATCACGAGGTTGATAACAGAGTTCACAGAATACCAAAACAGCAGAAAGCTAAAGGGAACAGTAAAACACCACAAAGTCTAACAATAAACTACAATACATGTTAGTACATGTCCAACAAATCAAAAGTACTACAAAAGTAAAATACAAAATTACACATACTGTGATTACAACAGGAGCTAATCTTCTTTGTTGCGGTTTGCAATCCCCTTACCTTTGTCAACTGTGTGATCTGCGAATGGATACATAAATAATATGGATGAGCCTAAGGCCTAATAGGCAACAATAAAGAAAATCTCGGGTATGAATTATAAGGGAAATAGAAGGAAAAAATATGGGCTTATGAAATTGAAATGAAATGATAACAGGAATAAGTACCAATGTTCATAATATGATTTGCCGATCGAATGAAATAATGGATGTCAATAATGAATAATCAAACTTTATTATTCAGAATTCCAAATTTGCCAATCATGGGATATATCAATAAACATGCATGCCTTTGTACACCCACCGATGAGCATTCTCATATAGGGCATGCCCCCCGGGACTCACTTTCATTCACCACCCACCGGTGAAGCTTACTTCACACAGGGCATAATCCCTTAATATAGAGTATCAATAAGCCAACATATAAGAGAAGTATGTCATTCTCAACCATAAAATCATCGAAGCAAGATGAATTATCATAATATAATCATTTATGGAATTCAATGATATAACACCGAAATGAATGAATAATAACATAACAATAGTTAAGCGATCAACAAACAGCCCACACATGAAGTAACTCAAATAGGAAATTATGGAAGCAATAAGGTATACAGCTAAGCATCGAATATCAACTTGTAGTAATTTCAAGAAAGCAATCAATCAAACACTAAAAGGATTGAGAGGGAACAATGAAAGGTTACCTACCGTTCATGTAGGTTCCTCAGTATCGATGAATGAATCCAAAAGTCTTGCTCCTATATACACATACATGTACATCTATATATGGGTCTACACGACTAGGTTATTTACACTCTTCACCAAGATGCACATGATGCTATATGCAGTATATGATCATGAACGAACATCAAAGTCAGCAGTTTGTGTCATGATTTGTGATGGCAAAATGGTTAGCTAAATAGGGTCCAAATAGTATAAATTGTAGATGGTCAAAATGTATTTTCACCTAGGGTGATGATCAACTTGGATCTAAGAAGTGAACGCCCATAGGCTAAATACTTCGAATGTGCCCAAAGTCAAGCCCACAACAAACCACAGCGAAGGCCGCCTGACAAGTGTAGGTGGTCAAAATATATTTTCACTAAGACTGATGATTAGCTTAGATCCAAGAAGTGAACGCCTATAGGTTAAACACTTCGAACAAGCCCAAAGTCAAGTCCACAATGGACTGTAGCAAAGGTTGCCTAAGTGAGCCCCGCCAAGAGTCGAATTCTGTGTTAAATTCTAGCTTAATAGCAAGGTTCATCAACAAAATCCACCCACATCCATTCAAGTGGACTGAGTCATCCACTTCTGAAAAAGGCACATCCATGTTCGCGATGACCCTCACCTACAACTACAATGAACTTTGCCCACGCCTTCACCAGACCTCGCCAAGGTCACAAAGTCTACCTTTTAGCCGTTTCAGAGCTATTTTTAGGGGATAACCGCCCCCCAATTATCTCCCACTTTAATGGCCACTTAATCTACAATTAAAGGGGCCATTAACTCTCTCTTTTAGCCTGTAAAAGGAGAGGAGATCATTCATTCTAAAGAGTTTGAAAAAATAATAACAACACATGCATCCGTGAGCTCCTCAAGAGATATTGCTAAGAGAAGACTATTTTTGCTTCCAAGCAATCCACAATCAGCAAAAGATCCATCGTCTTATTTGGTTTGTCAACGGATTACAAGATTCACGCTCCACCGGCACACAAAAAAGAACCCTCAGGAAATACAAAATTTTCCTTTGTTTCACTGTTGTCTCTCAATTGTAATATGTGTCAATTGCAATTACAAAAGACATGAAATAGGATGGCAACTCCGCCGAGGACTTCTTTCTCAACCGATGAGAAGATTGTGTCACAAACTGACACTAAGACCCTCAGGTCTTTTGCTGAAACAATGATCATTGATTTTGATCAAGCGAAGTTTGAGGAGTCTATCTCCATGAGCTCTTCAATGGCAATTGTGGCAGTTGCCATAGCATTCATCGTAGAATGAATCTTGGGTCCAAAGTGACTCCTGCGTGTGGAAAGGCCACCTTTGCTGAATGAGTTTGATCTTAGCTGGAAGCCAAACGAACCTCGTCAAAAGCAAAGGAAATCTGACTCTCGCCTCGAGCTAAGATCAAGATGTTAACACATCTGATCTCGGGCCTCAATCATCGACTCCTTTAGGAGTTCGATTTAAAGCATCTCATGATGCTTGTTATGCTTCCTCGTTAGAAGCCAAGAATGGGGGCAACCCCTCATCAAAATTCCTTCAGAGGAATAAAATCATCATTGATAATCTCGTTGGACAAACTTCTGGCCAGTGTCATCGTAAGCAATGTTCGCATTTTAAAGCCAAAGCCAGTGAAGTTGGCACCAATGTTGATTTACGAGAATTCATAACTCTGAAGAGAGCTCACCAATGTCAACATTGTGTGGCCCTCAGAGAAGTAGCCTCGGCAGTACAAGAAAGTTGCTAATACAAGGAGTTAGTTTTCAGCTATCTTGGTCCTGTTTTTGAGCCTTCAAGGATTTGAACTAAGCAGCGACAATGCACTCAACGAAGCAAAACTCAAGTCTTCACTGTCAACATGATGAGTGTAACTTTTGAAGATGATGAGGAAAATATAGATAGCTCTCCTGATCCAGTTTATTCTCCAGGCATCCGGTTCATACTACCAAAAGCTGAGGGCGTGTTTTGCAACACTAGATTAAGGAGGAAAGCGGCAATTTTGTTCAACTACTCTTTTATACAATCAGTGTAGTCCTCATTTCAAGCAAGTCAACTGACTTCCAGTGATGCCAACTCGGCCACAGCTGTAAGCGTTGAAAAATGCTTATCACTACCCGAACGAGACTCGTGGCGGTGGGTTGACAATCGACAACCCATCTGACGCTGCGACTAAGAACCGTTGATGACGTAACTGCACCACAAGACGCATAAAGCAAGTCGACGAATGCATGAAATAAGTCAACAAGGCGTGCAAGTCAGCAAAGTGATGGATCGTGGAATAAATCCAACGACGAAGCTTTAGGTTAGCTAGTTTCGACAAGGCAAGTCAACCGGACTCGAACATCGATGAGATGGAATCAACCAGGACACAAGCATCGACGGAACTGTACCGATCAAACTCTAGAATCAAGCGAGATGATCAACCAGAATTGGGTTCAACATCACCAGATGGATCGAGATCAAAGAAATCACCAGACTCGCATGTTGATGAGATCACCGGACTTAACCCGTCAACGGGATTGAACCGATCGAGTTCCGAGTCAGCGAGAAAATCAATCAGACACGAACCCAATACAACGGTGACACGATTGGAAGAAAATGACACTGGAAAAGTGCCAGATGAACGTAAGAAACACTAAAACAGTGCCTCGGCCAAGGCTGAGACACCATTAATGGCCGAGACACCAAGGTGTCCAGCTAGAGAACAACCCCCCTTCTCCTATAAATCGAGAGGGGGGTCTCAGTTATGTAGGTTGGAAATTTGGGAATCCTAGGCAAGATCCATGAGAGTTCTTGCACAGATCTGAGCATCTGCAAAGGAGAAAAGCCAGATCTAGATCCCGTGTAAGCGATGAAATCGTCACAACTCAGATCTACACGGCGAGGAGGTGATTCACAGCAGATCCAGACCAGATCAAAGTCCAGATCTAGGTCAGATCCATCAGATCCGCCCTCTGGATTAAGCTTCGTCTTAATCCTAGGGTTAGTGCTTGACTTTGCTTTGTCGATTTCACCCACTCC
Organism: Asparagus racemosus; assembly: GCA_037177215.1. Classification (NCBI taxonomy): domain Eukaryota; kingdom Viridiplantae; phylum Streptophyta; class Magnoliopsida; order Asparagales; family Asparagaceae; genus Asparagus; species Asparagus racemosus. The sequence goes on from JBAKGM010048973.1 coordinate 14,388, forward strand.
GGCGATCATCTCCTTCGTGAGTTGATCCCCGTCGGTGATTATTTCCTTCGTGAAATAATCAACGCGGATCTATAGATCTAGTATCTAGATCAAATCATGCGGCGGTCCACGGACAGAATAGAGTCCCCAGGACAGGCAAAAACGCCCACGCAAGAGAGGATCCAATAAACGGATCTCGCGTTTGTTCAACTATGGTAGAAAAGTTGTGATCTTTTTCAGTTATCATTGTAAGCCTTATAAAAAGGTAATTTTTATTTGAATTTCATTGTAAAAAAATAAATTTGTAATGGATTTATTTGCAATGACAATCGACACGACTTTCCCCGCAAACAACAGCATCAAACCCAACACCTAGTTCAAGTCAAGGATGACAGTGGGAAGTAAATGTAATAGACCAAGAAGATATTCTGACTCAAATGGCAGTCCAGAAGAAAAAGGCGGACAATCGAATCGAACGCCTAGAAAGGATGATTGAGCAACTCTTGTTAAATCTTCATCCTCAAGCAAGCTCTTCAAAAGGAAAAAAGCTAATCGGCGAAAGCCCTCTGAAGAAGATAACACCAAAGCGACGCAGATTCTGAGCATGAGCATGCAAGATCAGAAGCGACGATACTCGCCAAACCAAGCAAAGAAGCGAAAGCTTTGGAGGATATCTAGAAACAGCTCAACGTTCTTTCTTAGTGAACGGAGCTCAAAAAAGTGGGGATTGTCCGACATTATCCCGTTGAGTGGTGCATGGTTCCTTACCCTATGAAGTTCAAGCTGCCTACATTACATGCGTTTGATGGCAAAGGATCCCCAAAGCAATACATCTACTCCTTCCATCAACAAACTGGGAATGTAGTGGGGAACGATGCCATTAAGGCACACCTTTTTAGAGGCACTCTTCAGGAGGTAGCTTTTGATTGGTTTCAGAACTTGCCCCAAGGTTCAATCAGATCTTGAGTGGATTAGGAATCCAAGTTCCTCTCACAATTCCATGAGGAACAATCTGATGTTACCATAGCTAAGCTCCTCTCCTAGAAACAAAGCGAAAATGAGATAGTCAGAGAATATATCCAACGGTACCGCAACTTGACATTGCGATGTTGAGATATGCCTCTACGATGTTGCTACAAACTTGTCGGCATAACTTTCTGGCAAAAATTAAAGCTCACATGGGTGTCGTCACTGCCCACACTTGGAAGAATTAGATGGAACAAGCTGAGATGGTCGAAAAATCATTAGAGCATTTCAACAGGTTCGAGATCCGCACCCGTTTCAAGGGCAATAAGGGCAAGCAAGGGTAGACATTGCAACCATAGGCCAAAGAGACTTTTGTAGTTGGGGTCAAAAATTCCAACAACAACCTGCAAAGAAAACCAAGAAAGAACATCCACCCAATTACTCATTCAAAGTTGAACATACAGTACTCATCTTCCACGTCCTCAACAAAAGGATACGCCTGAAGCTCCCAGAAGATAGACGCCCTGAAAAAATCAAAAAGACCAACGACCCTAATTATTGTCTCTATCACAAGATGTTAGGGCATTCGACGAAGAACTGCTACATCCTCAAGGACAAGATCCAGACATTCGTCAAATCAAGGAACCTTAAGCTCAAACTTGAGCAGAAGAAGGTCACTGCTAACATGGTAACACTTCAGTTTAGCTCCATGTCGAAGATTCAAGCCCAAAATGGTGTTGTTCCTATTCTTACAGCAAGGATGGAGGTGGTAAACTATGACCACCAAAATCATCAAAGTCGAGGTTTGGTCGCTCTTACCACAGTGAGAGAGGAAATAATGTGGGTGCATCCCGACCTTCTTCAAGGTAAAGACTAGACTCTCACAAAGTCCAAATCTAAGATGAAGACTTGCAATACCATCTCCGTGATCGTTGGAGAGGAATCTATGCATGTCTCTTTACTCACTGATTTGGAGGGTGAGAAAGTGGGCCTGATAGGGACAACATTCGGTAAAGATTACTTAAAAGATTACAATCAACCAGAAATATCCAAACAATCTGAATCGGCCAAGCAAAAGGAGACTCAGTTCGATAAGGCCCTACAGCATCCTCCAAGTGACCCTAAGTCCCCATTTAAATATGACATCATGGCTCAACTTGCCAATATTCCAGCCCGTATTACTTTGTACGAACTTTTACATTTATCAAATGATACAAGAGAAGCTTTAACAGAAGCCTTGAACAACAGTGAGGCGTTCCTCACCCAATTGACTAAACCTCCTCAAGATGAAGATCCCGAGCA